>BMAO01012423.1:0-50325 GCA_019973975.1 Trichonephila clavata
AGTTTCTTTAAAGAATAAATTACTAAGCTAACCCGATGTTTTATTGTTGTTACAGTGGCGTAACGTAGAATATTAGGGGCCCCATGCAAAGTCAGGTTTTGGGTCTCAAGCCGGATCTTACAAAGGTTTATTTCGCGTCAGACTGACCACTTGACCAAAACATCTGCACATGCATCCCAGCGCCTAAGGTCACGTAAACTAAGATAGACCTTGGCCCTCATGGGCTGTTGCGCCACTAAGTTCAGAGTTCAGATATTATTATTATTAGATACGCGTTTATGTAGTCGACAGGAATTTTAAAACCTGGAATTGGAAACGAATACAAAATCTTTTAGATTAACTCAATGTTATAATTGTCATAAGAGTTCTCTAAAAAAAAGGTACTTGATAAAGAACGTTGTATGATATGTGGAAAAAAATATATTGTTTGGAATAAGTTGAAACAAAATTTAGCATTGTCTCACACAATGTTGAAATGTGTTAAGTGTATTCTAATATACTGGAATGTCCATAAAAGTGTCAATAATTTCCAGATTCTGTTTGAAGAACTTTAAGAGCGAATTAATAGTTAAACATGTGGAAATTGTAAAATGAGTTGATATTACCCCCCCCCCCTCCTTATTCAGTATGCGCTATCTAGATAAGTTGTTACACGAAGCATATCGTGCTGTGTTCCCTGATGCATAGCGCCATCAAAGATAGCAATCGCATCAAGGACCTCTTTATATAAATCATTTAATTCCCGTATCTTTTTGTATTCCTATGTATGTTGGTGCAAAAATTTGCTGGGAAATGATGGTTCTTTCAAGATCATCAAGTTGTGACCTCGTATATTTATCCAAAATGCCTAGTAATTGGGTTAAAAAAGAAATATATATCAATGATTTAATATTGCACATGTCCCACACCACAAATTCTTCACTGGAGCAATAGCCCCAAATGGGCTGAGGTCTTCCTCAAAATTCCATTCCGTGTCATCCTATTCTTGGCTAAGGCCTTCCAATTTGTCAATCCACCTAAGATTTGGTCTTCCTTTACCACACAAACTGCTTTGCATTATCTCGATGTAGAGTTTTAGTCGCATAAGAGATTTTATTAGCCCCCCACACATTTTCATATTATGGGTATTAAGTTTTCTTGAAGGCATGGAAGGTTGCTTAATCACTAAAACAAGTTCGAATGAAGAGTAGTGTGTGTGCGCACGCATCTTCAACCATTTGCTCCTGCATGTTAATTACACGAACACATTTAGTTTCTGTTTATCATTTGTGTGTGTGTTGTCATTTTGCAAACGTACAGTAGCAAAACCTTGTGCACTGTAGAACATGGCGATTGTAATTATTTGCTTGTAAGTAGTACGAATGAATTTTGTTAAACAATTCACATTTATTTTATGATTCACGTGTTTCGTTGTGGTTCTTTGTCGTCTACTACTTTCTTATATATTCAGTACCTATATCTCACAAATTTATTATATTAAAAATGAATAAAAAACATGACGGTATATGGTCCATGCTTGTGCTTGTAATTTCCCAAAATCTACGTTTAATTTAATTTCAGCTTACCCATCAGGCATAAAGAAAGTTTCTTAAAGAGTAATCATTTTGCACACATTTTAATAGTAATCGAAATATTTTTTTTAAAAAAAACTATGTAATTTAAATACAATTTGAAATAAATGTAAGTTCAGTTTATAGTATGCTATGTCATGCTGTACTTAAAAAATATAAATTAACTGAAGAAATGGGCTCAATTCATGACTGTCACATGATAAAGACAAACACATGTTCTCCACTGAATTCAAAATAGACATCAAATTAATTGTGCTTGTTGTTATATTTGTAAAACTTGGGTAAAATTTCAAATTTTATAATTGGGTAAAAATGTTGAAATGTTATAAAAAATAAATTAAAAAGATCAAAATATTTTAAAATTTAAAAAATCTTATTTTATGCATGTGTGTTTAAGTAATATGCCTACCTATATGCATTGTTGTTGACGAATTTGTATTTTTTACGAGAAGTTTCAAAAAAGACCAAAAGTTGGCAACAATGAAGGGCACCGGCTGATTAGCTGTAAACCCATGATTGCTTTTATCATGTGAATATGACGTCACGTGATATTTTAAAATGATTGGCTAAAAACGCGTGGTTATCATTATCATGTGACTATGACGTTATATGAATTGAGCCCATTATTTGAAGCCAAGAATTCATTTTTGCTTCGCTCTTCAACTGTAATCAGATCTCAGTATGAACCTCGTCTCTAAGTTGTCATTTTACTTTCTGTCAATGTATTAATGTTTCCCTATTTCTTTCTTTCAGGAAATTTTTTACCAGATACTCAGTAGTATCGATTTTTTACACTGCAATCGTATTGTACATAGAGATTTAAAACCTCAAAATATACTCATCACAAATACTGGGCTAGTGAAAGTAGCTGATTTTGGCTTGGCTAGGATATTCGAAAATCAAGTACCGGTGACGTCTGTGGTAAGTAAATGTATTCCTTGAATCCTGGTTTAGTGTGGGTTTCTATAGCAATTATAAAAGGATATGAATCTAAATGTAAGCATGATGCAAGATTTGTTTTCTTGCTGCCTGAATTTTACCGAGTTGATTTAACACAAAATTATGAAATATAAGGTGTGGCTATTAAATAACGAGACTGATGCTATAAAACATTTTTTTTGATTTCATACACATTTACTTTTTATCACCTTCCATATAGAAATCTCCCTCCTCTATTTTACAATGCTCCATGGAATCTTCCATTGTTTTAAACAGTGCTGGAATTTTTTTTGTCAGCTCCTCTGCGACGCTTGCCGCCTTCTCTTTCACGGCTTCAACGGACTCAAATCTTGTTCCTTATGCAGATTTCATTTTAGGGGAACAGATAGATGTCACATGGATAAAATCTGGCGAATAAAATGGATCGTCTAACTCTGGGATGCTGTACTTGACTAGAAACCTCTTCACGGACAATACTGAATGAACCGGCCGCATTGTCTTGGTGGAGAACCCATGATTTGTCCTTCACAATTTGGGTCATTTCTTCCTTATTCTTACACAAAGTTCAGAAAAACGTGAAAGTAGCAATCTTGATGAATGGTTTTACCTTTAGGTACGGTGAAGGGTACATATTTCCATTAATATCGAAAAAACAATCATAGCTTACATTTTAATTTGCTTTCAATTTTTTTTAAATTTTTTTTTTTATGAAGATGAACTGTTCGGAGTTATGGACTTGCGCTTTGTTTCAGGATCAAAAGTAAAAAACCATTATTCATCACACATTATTACCTTTTTCATAAGTGTGGATAATTTTCAATGGAATTCAAAGTGTCTGCTGTAACATTTTTGCGAGCTTCTTGTAGTTCAAAGTGAGAATTTTAGCATCATTTCGCACAAAAATTAAGTTTGCGTTGAGATTCTTTGTCATTTCCTACAGTCTTAACAATGCAAACACTTTCAGATCAGATTAATTTTTCGATGTCTTGTTTTCACGTGAAGGATATCGTTATCATCTTTAGCCTCTTTTCGGCCAACTTGAAAACGCTCAATACCTCTTACAAGTGATAATCCTCATTGGCGTACAATTTTTTCAATTATTTATAAGGTTCAGTTGCAATTTTTCCTTGTTTCATGAAATTTCACAACCTATGTTATTTACCATGTGTCCTATTGTTAGACATTTTTCCGCCAAAAAAAAAAAAAAAAGATAACCTTATTGCGATTGAAGATTACGGCTATATGGATTTGCTTACAGAAACGAGAAGCACTGCATTCGACAGTTAAAACCACGCTAACTGTTGGTCAAGAGAATTTGGTAAATGCGTACTTCTTCTGTAGTAGCGTCAGTCTTGTTATTTAATAGCCATGCCTTGTATAAAATAAATATTTAATATCTTTAGATAAATTTAAAATCATCATCGATATAAAAAAATTTTTATTTTTAAAAAAGTTTTCGGTCTGTTTAAGCAATACTTCTAAAAGACAGAATAAAAAGACTTTCCAAAAAGATTTGATTAAAAAAAATTCTTAACGTTACAATATTTGCTTATAAAGTAACGAGATTGGCTTACTTCTACTTATTTACAGGATACAATACTTATTTACAATTTGTGACAAATCTATTGTTTGTCTCCTTCAACGTATTCCCATTGACACTAGCATGTTTCACTTGTCCAAAGCATATTACTATTCATTTTCTGATAACTGTTTAATAGCTTCTTTTAAAAATGTGCTTTTCTGGACAGCCTCCAGTTGCTAAAAAGACTTTCTTTTAGCGCAAATTTTATTTTGGGCAAAGAAAAAGTCACAAGGCGCTAAATCAGAGAAGTATGGGCGATGTTCCAGGGTTGCAATCCGTTTTTCAACCCAAAACTTTTTTATGAAATGCTGTGTACGGAGTATGAGTCTTGCGTCGCACTGTAAAGCTGCACGAGAGGTTATTGGTGACGGAACCTCGTTTGAACTTGATATATTTAACGTGCAACATGGCGGGTCTCAGTGGCACTAGGCTCGAACTCATGACACTCCAGGCACGAGTCGCGACCTTGACCACTAGGCTACCGTGGCTGGTGCTGTTAATGGAAAATGTTGTCTTAATGCAGAACCATCTCGACACGAAACTTTTTTTCGTACTTGGACCATTTAGCAAAATTTTCCACTCATTCTCTTTATTAATTTTGATAGTTTCAAGTATCTTTCGGTTACTTAATCGACGGTCTGCCGGAACAATCGGATTTTTTTTTCCATACCGTCGTCGTTCTCGAAACTGTGGGTCGCCCAGAGCGTTTCTTACATTTCCTCGTGACCTTTAGCGAACTTTTTGTGCCACTCAAATATTCGCGTGTGGAATATGCTGTCTTCTCCTTAAATCTGAATAAGCATCTGTAAATACTCCTTTGGAATTTTGTTAAATTTCACCCAAAAAATTAAGAAATCTGTATTTTAGCAGAAAGTGAGGTGGAATGCAAGTATACATTTAATTACGATTGTTGAAACTGCTCCGTTAGTGAGGTTTGCTCTGCTAGATCAGACACGTCTGTGAGATGTATTTTGATTCACTTTGCTACGAAGCCAATCCCGCTATTTAAAAGGGGAGGGGGTTGAAAATACAATGTGTATGCAGTGTTCAGTAATTTTTTCTTTTGTAACTATTTTCTTTTAGTCATTTTGGATTCCTAGTTTTAAATGAGAATATTCAAACTCGCTAGTTATTCAAACATTTCCATCACAATGTACTATACTTGGTCAAACATTTGATCTTAACACTTGAAATTTACGATGTCTTATAATAATGTCGCGTCAGACTGACCACCTAACCGGAACATCTCCTCATGCACCTCAGTGCCCAATGTCACGAAAACTGAGATGGGTAGAGTAGGCCTTGGCCCTTCAATGGGGTGAGTTTAGTTTATGATAATGTACCTCATTAATATTTTAATAATGGGTGCTGTTACGGTAACTTTGGACCACAATTAAGTTACGAGGATAACGCTGCATCCCACTCCTTTCACACTATGCTAACGCTAAAACGTTGAACCATCATATGTAACTTGCACCAACCTCTCTACACAACCAAACTTTAGTTGTACCGGAATTCGAATCCACGACTCGATGGAAACAACCGCGGTCGCGAGTTCATGACCATTTGTGACCACTCGATTACTGCGGTCACTTTCTACCTCTGGTGAGCGTGAGTGAGTGAATATTAATGTCGCACTATTCAGCTACACGAGGTCTTTTGGCGACGGGCCTCGTAATTTTGAACCATTGTCATGTGACGAGGACGACACCTGAGTTGGCATCCACCTCCCCTAACTTCAACACGACACTAATGGGAGGACGTTTGAGCCCAGACATATTTGACGTTCATCAGCCCCCCTCTTCACGGCAAGTCTTCAACGGTATACTAGGCTTGAACTCGTGACATGCCACAGCCACAAGTCCGTTGCCTTGACCACTAGGCTACCGCGGCCACACCACTGGTAAGCACCGAATAGGTTAAGGGTTCAAAACTCATCGAAGGTTTTAAAGAATTTTCTTTTGCGTAAAGTTCATAATCTTTTCAAATTATAAGAAAATTAAATATGTTTGTAAAATGCAATAGTACATTTGTTTACAATAGTGTTACTTCATTACAAAAAAATAACGGAATTAACGAATTTTTGCTAATTATTATTATTATTGACTGGATATCAAAACACTGATATTTTTTTGAAAAATATTATTGAATTTCACTACCATGCTTAAATCTTTTTGATAGCTTTTGCACACACTTTCTTGCTTACAAATAATTCTTTGTTAAAAGGTATAATAATTTTAAGAATTTAAAAGTTTGCTTTGTACATAAAAGTCTACTATATATCCTTTCGTTTATTAAAAAGTGAGAAGGCTATTAATGAATAATGTTATGTTTGTATTCTTTGATCTAAAATTCTGAATTTGTCTTTGAGAAATTTTGTTTTCTGAATCAATTTTAGTTACTGATTTGATTTCTTTTTCTATATGCAGCCTTCTAGTAGTTTTATTATTCGAATGCATTGTGTTAAGTTTTTGTCGCTATAAGCATTATCTCTCTTTGTGTCATTAAATTTTGTCTTAAAATCTTTTTAATAATAATATATATTTTATAGGTGGTTACATTATGGTACCGGTCCCCTGAAGTTCTCTTCAGTCAAGCTATGCCACTGCAGTTGATCTATGGAGTAGTGGTTGTATATTTGCAGAGCTTTATAGGAGAAAGTATGTCCATCTTATTTAAAAATACCACACATCTAAAATTAGAATCAAAGACCTATAAAAATTGTATTTTACGATGTGTTATTATTATAAAGTTAGAATTCTTTTATCAATGAATAAGCTTTCTTCAAAATATTTCTTAAGAAATTCAGCCCAAATGAATGAAATGAAAATTAAAAAAAAAAAATAATTACTGAAAATGTCGCTACTTTTCCGTTTCGCCGGACGCAAATTGCCGATTGCGTTAATGGCACACCAATATTACAAAAAAAAAAAAAAATAATAAATATTAGTTTTTATTGGTTTTTAATCCATTTATGATGTATTACGAGAAAAACGTTACTGATAAGAAAAGACACACTTGTTTCGAAAAATGTGGAGGTAAATATTATCATCGGGATATCCCATTTTGGTGTCGATTGTATCATTTTTGGAAACTTATCCCCGCGAAACGGAAAAGAACCAAAATGTCTGCATATTTTCACATTTTTTCTTCTTCAAAGAAAAAATGGAGATAAATGCATTGTTATGTAAATTTAAAAAAAAAATTCAAAATTTGGATCTAAAATCAGTACAATTTGGTTAATTCAATGTGCATTACTAATATTCTTATCTTTAAATATACATCCTTGACACACACACACACACAACTGTACTACAAATACTGAAATCTAAAAATATTATCTGTTATGGATAAAAATTAGATGGAATGGCTATAAAAAAAAGACATTGAGTTGTTGGATTTTTCCGATTATTTACAAAATTACCTTATGTGTTAAAAATTTGTATTTTCATAATTTCATCTTTAAACTGTAACTAAAGTAAATTGTATTACATGCCTGTATAAATACAGTTTGTCCTCTATTTAATGAAGTAGCTAAACCCCGAAAAAAAATTCGTTCTGTGTAAAATTCATTAAATTGAGATTTATTTTTTAATATTTTTTAAAAATCACATAAAACAAAAATTTTAAATTCACAAATACTATTACATTATTATAAAAAGTAATTATTCACATCTCTTTTTGTAAATTTGTGTCTGTTTATTTTACCCATCAAAAGAAATCTGCAAGGAAAGCGAGAAAAATGAATATTTCCAGTAATACACTGTATTTTCAACTTCAAAAGAACTTTGTGTTAAAGTTAATGAATTTTAATGACATTTTCTAATTTTAAGCCTGCAAGTAATTTTAAACACACACATTTTTTTTTAACCAGCAGTTTTAAGCATATGTTAGTATAAATTTAATTACTGGCAAAGTCAATTAATTTTGTATTTTTGTTTGAAAATTTTTCTCTCATAATGCACTACGCATCCTTGCAATGCACCAAAGCCTTCTTCAGATGTATTTTCTTTACACTGTAATCCACGTCGAATTGTTTTAAATGATTTTACCATTTTATCATACGAAGATCCAGAATTTCTTTAAAAACAGAGAAAAAATCGATTCACAAGAGAAAAAAGTTTGTTAAATAGAAAATGCACTTCGCTATTTGGAGATAGTTTTACAAAGAAAGTCGTAAAATATTCTTGGTTCCAGAAAAAAGTTCACAAAATAGATGTTCATAAAATGGAGGTCCGACTGTATATTTCTAGAATAATGTATATACCATTTATATACCTTATATTGAGATGGTGGTTAATGTAACTAATTAACTGTATAATTATATGCTATACTTTATTCTCATGCACATCTCCAAAAGATATTGAATTGCTTTTTAACGTTCTCTATAAATTCCACTTTAAATGTACTCTCTCTAAACTTTACGATTCTATTTTTCAGACCTTTATTTCGAGGTCAGTCTGAAGTTGATCAATTAAGGAAAATTTTCGAGTAAGTCATTTTGATTTCTTATTTCAGATTATTTTTGTGTTATATTGAATTTTGAAAAACATTTATGGCTAATATCGTTTTTTTCTAAATTTTAAAAAGATATTATGCATTTCTCTCTCTCTCTTTGGTGTTTATGTATATTGTTACGAATTTTGTGTAATTGATGATTAAAATAGTGTAAATAATTTGTATCTGAATGTTTAATACATTAATATTACATTTTCTTGTATTTATTTTATGATAAATGTTGCATATTTGCAAGCAACGCTGCCCTTACATTGTAATGGCGTTTCAATCGAAACTTGGCGAAATATTATTGATAACCAAGTTAGCATCATTTTTGCCGACCAAATTTGGCTAGATGGCTACCATTTTGGTGGGTTGTTCAATTTTTAGCGACTTGGCTATCTTATGGATGCTTCTGGTAATTACAGGAGAAATCTATTAATATCATGATCTGTGACGGCGGATCTTTCGAGAAAGAGCAAGAAGGCAGCCGTGCATATTATAAATAATAGTTGCTCTCTGAAACTGAGTCAGTATTACTTGAACTGTTGAAGACTTCAGTTGCTGCTATCGAACAATTGTTTGCGAATAATCTTTATCTTTACGTATTTGTAAGGCACTGATAGTTGTGTCCGAGCGCTGTAGAAGGTGTGAAGACCTTCTGGGAGTTATTTTGCGAATTTTCCTGCTATATCCTGTATTTTGCAGATTGTTTATCTACAATAAATTCCATCGCTCTTAAGGAACTGTTTTGCTCTTTGAAATTGATACTATAAAATCCAGTGCCGATTTAAGTTTATTTCGGGTCCTGGGCGCTGAAGATCTACAGGCTCTCTTGACACTGGAGGATCGAAATTTATTAAGTCCAGCTTATTCGGGCCCCTGGGAGCCCGCCCTACGCGCCCAATAGGTAAACCGGCCCTGATAAAATCCACGAACCCGATCTACATAACAATATTTTATTTAATTCTCAAATTATAATTTTTTGAGTACCAGAGATGTTTATTGTTGATTTCTTTAAAATGACTAATATCTGTATGTGTAGCTGATGTTTAACAATTATGTGCAATTACAATTTTAACCTGTTGAAAGCAATGCTTTACAATAGGATTGACTACAGTAATTATTTATGATACTGAATATATTTATGTTTAACTTTCAAACAGATGACCAAAATGTGTGTAGTATACCTTTATATTTATTTTGTTATTTACGAATAAAGGGTGAAGGTTTATTTTGACAGAGAGTGGTACTAATATGTACTGCCAGAAGAAGTAAGTGTATTTAAAAATACTATTTTCATAGGATAAGATATTAATAAAGCTCTTTTTGTTGTTAAAAACTTCAATGTAAACTTTTTATATAAAGCTCGCTTGTTAAAATTTAAACTACTAAAATTAATTATAGAATTCAGTTTAGCTTGCTCTAGAACAGTGTTTTTTAAATAAGGGGTTGCGACCTCAATTCAGTGCCGTTTTTAGCCTCCCCGATGCCATAGGCACTTCATATTGTTATGCCCCTCCACTATTTCTAGAGCACCCTCCTCTCCTTCAGTTCTTACCTTGCCAGTTTTGGTTCGGGAAGGATTTTCCCTTTCTTTGTTTTTGCTCTTTAGAAAGTCTTTCCATTATTCACCACCAATGGATTTTCCGTGCCCTGGACTGGCAACCGGCAGCCACAAGGAAAAGATTGTGGCATGGTTTGGGTACTCTTATTCATTTTTTACCTTATGGTATTCCGGATAGCCAACTCACCCTTTTGTATATTAATACAGTAAATTAATGAAATCGTTCGTAATTACAATATAAAGTACACTTTATTGTATGTTTCCAAATTGTTAATTATGATCTTTTTCATCACTTTACTATCTTTTTACTTTTAGATATTCTTATTCTTTGTTAAGTCGCTGTCACTTGTACTTGTATAACAAAGGTTTTCTTCGAGTTTTCCGCATTGCAAAATCATTTATAACATCATTGTAATCATTTTCCATTGTAATATCGTTTTGAGGGCATGGTAAAACATCAAACTGTTAAGCTTTTCAGTTGCCATAGTAGATATTTCAATTCAGTTTTTACCCTCTTATGGACAGAAATGCTTTTCTCATGATTGGGTGGTGGTATGTTCACTGTAATTTTAATTTTTTGCGCCATAGGCTAGTGCCTAGCGTGTCTAAGCGGAAAAGCTGCCCTGTATTTAATTTCATTATTAAAAATAAAATCAAGCATTCCTTCCTATTGATGCATAAATCTTGCAAATACTTGAATAAAAGGTGATGATCTCAGAAGTGAATTCACACAATAACTAAACTTAATAAACAGACTTTAGTTTTTTTTATAATTTCCTGTGTAATTACATTATGTAATGTTTTTTTAAAATTTTGTTAATTGAAATTTCTATAACATTATATTCAAAGTAAAAACTTATTGCGGATGTTTATAACTGCAAAACACTAATATACTATGTCGATGAATTTCATGGGCCTCGATCTGACAGGTGGCATTAGAAACAACAACTAATATACTGTAAACAAAACACATATAGAATTACCCAAGCGTATGTAAACTTTGCGCAATGCTTATGGGGTCGCACAAAATTTTATGTACAAAAGATGAGGCTGTCACCGCAAAAAGTTTTAAGACCCCCAGCCCTAGAACTTAACTAGGACTATTGACCACTTATCTTATTTTTAAACTAGTAACAACATGCAGTTGTTGCATCATTTTCCACATCATGTCTGTAATGGTTAATTGGTTTATAAAATAAATGGAAATGAATTCTTTCATTACAGAGCTTTGATGGAAATAAATGTGTTGAATCCATCTCCTTTACTAACGAAGTGTTACTATATGTTTGTAATCTAAGAGAATGTTTAGATGGATAGTGGAGTTTTTCAGTGGCATAAGATATCTTTATTCTGAATGAACGATGAAAAAGTAGAAAAACAGCATATGAAAAACCAGATGTGAAATGTGGCGGAAAATTATTCGAAACATAAATTGGAAGCTTATTAAGATGCCTATTTTTTTCCCAGTGCGCTGAATAAAAAAATTGGTGCGGTTGATAAAGTCGTCAAAAATGATACAGTTGACGTTATACAGAATATTGCCACTTGTAGCTTTTTACTAGCACATTTTCAAAACAAGTCGCGGTCTTTTCTTATCAGTAACGTCTTTTTCATAATATATAAACAAATGAAAAACCAGAGAGAACCAACATTTTTATCGTTTTTTTATGTGTGCATTGTCGCCAGTAACGCCTGCTTGGCGATATTAGCGCTTGTGAAACAGAAAAGTATTAAAAATTGTTAGGGATAAAATCTATGAAATATCAATCAATCAAAATGGTTGCAATCCTGGTATCATATGACATCTTTGGCATTTTTTTAAAAAAAATCGTATACATAAAATGCTCTACGTGTTTCCCAACTTTATCAATTTTTTTTTAAAGGGGGTGGGGATTGAATTAATTTCTTAGACCTTTCAGTGGAATTTCTGCTCTTTGCAAAAAACTAGATTTGAGAATACTTGTATCTATAAAATTATACCATTATCAATCCATATGGTATTATGTATATCTTTTATGAATAGATCAGAGTACAGAAATTGATTCTCAAACATGAATAATATCAAAATAGATTTCTCATGTTTATTTATTTTACTTTACATTTTCCTCTCTAAGATAAATTTTTGCACTCAGATATATTAAGTATTCAATCCAGGGAAGAGAGAAGTACAATTTTTTCCATTAAGTTATTGCATACTTTGGGTGAGAAAATAAATATTAACTTCTTGGTATGGCTAATGCATGTCTGTATATTATAACTAAACCATACAGATTTTCGTCAACCAATATGAAATAATGCAGTTTATTCAAAATGCAAATTATATATATTTTTAGAAATTTTAACCCATTGATGAGATGTGTGTGTTCTAATTTTATAGAGTAATAGGTTCTCCTGAAGAGTCCCAATGGCCAGAAGTTTCCATGCCTTGGGTATCTTTTAAAAATTACAAAAAACAACCTCTAGAAGCGGTGGTTCCAGAAATTAGTGAAGAAGGGCTGGACCTTTTACAAGTAAGCTTACTGAGAGTATAAATTTTGAATATGCACCTATTAAGTGCTTCTACTATACATTAATTTAAAAAATTAATATGTGGAAAATAATTCAACTTAATGTTGTACTTGGGGTATTGCTTCTGTTTATCTGTTCATCATAAGTAAAATAATCTTGTGGTACTTACTAATTTAATCTTGTTGTCTTTTATTTGTGATTAAGTACCTATGAACAGACATTGCCGATTATTATTATTTCTGATAAAATTATATTCTTATATCATTTCATTATTTTAACTGGTTATTTATATCAAAGTTATTTATTTAATGAATCACTAGCTTTTAAAAAAAGATAATCTCTAGTTACCTAAAGTCCTTAACACTTGTAACTTAATAACTAATTTCAGAAAATTTTTTTTTATTGACTTAAAATATTACTGCATTATATTAAATAATAATTATAAACTATTTTTACAAACTCCTGAAGCTTGGTGACTTCGAGATAGCATAAGCCCGAGGATGCGGGTTCGATCCCGGCTGGAGTCGGTAGATTTTCTGGGTGCGAAAATCGTTGGCACGCATGTCATATTATGTGCCATGTAAAAGATCCCGCAAGTATCAATTTGTCTCTGGTAACATTTAGCATCCAATGAGAGTTTGAATTAATTCAAGAATCAAAAATTTGACAGCGAGAGCCACCGCTAGATGGTGCTACCACTAAAAGGGCTCACACTTGAGGGACTTGCAAAGGCTTGTGTGCTAAAATCCATCCCATTTAAAAAAAGATAGACCCTGAAACTTTTTTTTTCTATTTTCAATTAAAATTCAACCTCGCTACCATCCCTCATTTTTTAATTTTTTTTTTTTGTATTGATGCAATAATATTTAATCTGTGTATTATTCTTTTTTCAAGAAACTTCTCATATTCGACCCTCTACAACGAATCAGTGCCAAGGATGCAATGAACCATAATTATTTCAAAGACTTCGAATTACAGAAACCTCTGTACAGGGCCAAAAAAAGGAAATCCTCCAGAATATCTCTCGGTTCAGAACCAGGCACTAGTGCAATTGCACCAAGAAATGACAAGAGCACTTCCTTAGGTACAAATTAGGATTTTCAATGTTACAGCAAAGGAAAGCCCAACTTGCTAAAAATCACTCAAAAACTCTACCTTATTTAAAATGCTTGTTTTAATGAAGAGTGGATTTATTTTCAAATGGGATGTGTGTATGTGTAAATATTTGAATAATTGAAAAATGTTGTATAATATAGATTTTCAAAAAATGATACTCTACAAATGAACATTCCTTTTTTATAGAAATTTAACATGGTGTGTACACAAATTATTCACCTTTATTATTATATCAGGAATTTTATCTATTAAAATTTTTTATAGTTAAATACTTTTATTTTTTGAATACCATTGATATATACCAATGTTTTGTGTGTGAAACTGTTGAAATAATTATACTTAGCACTGATATAAGGTTGCAAGTGAGATGCTGATCTCTTTTTAAAGGACCAATTTTTGATATATGGAGATATATTTTTGAAAAATATACATTACTTATCATATAGAAGTTTTTTTTATAGATTTTAAAAAATCTCACACACACATTGTTTTTAAGTGTTTGTGTAGCATGATTAAAATAATATAGGTTATATAAAATATTTATGTATGTATCACATTGAATTGTGAAAAAATTATATTCAAATTTTAAATCCCAAAAAATATTTCTTCATATGATGTACAGTTAGCTGCTAAAATGTGCTGATAAAATTTTCTATTAGATGTTTGAAGTTTTTAAAACTATTTAAATAATGTTTTATGCTATGAGTTACCCAAAAGGTATAATTGCATTCGATATATAATGCATGTTGTTTTAAAATGTTAAATTTGTATTCCAAGTTTTTTTTTAGATAAGCATTTCCTTCTTAAAGGAAACCGATAAATCATTACAAAATGTTGTAATTTAAAATCTGCTATAAGAGCAAAGAAATTTATGTTTGAGTAATAAATAAAAATGAGTTTATGCACTTTTATTTCTTATTGTAGGCTTTTAAGATTTGCAAGTTTATTTGATGTATTCTTTACATTGTTGATGATCTCTTTTAACTTTCGTAATATCACCTTTAAAATGTTTCCATGTCTATATACATAAACACATATTTGTGATACAAATGGTGTATATATACAATTGATACAATAAGCAATTTTTAATATGTTCAATTTATTTTTTAGAAATTACCAAATAATTACTATGTATAATATTCCTCATATTAAAATATGAGAGATTTATGAGATTTTCCAATTTTAATTACTACAAAGTAAATTATATTACTCTATTTGGCTGGTAAGTCCACAGAGAATTCATTGCAAAATAATCATAAGTGTGGATCAACACAATATTTTCCTTAACTGATAGCTACTCTCATCTATATGACATCAAAATATAAACAAGAGCAAATTTTGAAGAAAATTTAAAAATTAATCATGTTTTATAAAATCTGGCGTATGACACAGGACCCCCCCCCCCATTTTTTTACGAAAAAACCTGAAATATGCATGTGCAATGCTATTATGTCTTGAAATCATTTAATCAAGGTATTATCTCAGGCTTTTAAAAATAGTATACTTCTAAAAATTATAACCCTTAAAGTGCATTAGGTATATAATTTCTGAATTAAATTATATACCATATGTACTTTCATTGTTGTAAAGAAACAGTGTTTTGATGCATGTAGAAGTCTTAATTTTTATTATACTTAGCTTTTTTTTTTAAATGCTGTGTATAACATGGCAGATCTTTAAAAAAATACTTCTCTTTTAGAAGAAACAATTGAATAGATATATCTTTCCTAAAAATGTTATTGCTTTGTTGAAAATTGTTTCAATATTTTTTAAATATCTATTTAAAGTTATATTATTTAAAGTTATGTATATTAGATTTTAATTATGTGTAAGGCTCAGTCACATTGCTAGAGTTACTCAATAAAAAACGTTCTAGGATAACCACTAAATATACTTTTGCTATGAAAACAGCAGATGCACAAGTTAATATAACTGAGAAATAACTCGGTTTTCTATTAATTACATACAACATGGAAAGAATACTTGAATTTCCAGGAACATTGTCTCTTTTGTGAAATAAAACACAAATTTCTGCAGAACATTGAGAAGTGCATTTCTTCAGTAGCTTGAATAGCTTCATACTAAAGTGCATAAAATATTCTTTTGAAATTGTTCTGTGCCACGGTTTAATGTTTAATATTTGATGTTAAGAATCATCTTTAGCAAGTTCAATTTTGCTAACTAGAATTCAGGTAAATATGTAAGTTAGAAGAAGCAAAAAATATTGTTTTCAGATAAATTTCTTTTAAAAATTTATCTAATTTACTTAAAGCCTAAACAAATTATGGTGTAATTTCAATTTTTTAAAACATTAAGAAAAAATTATCTCTGTTGATGGTTATTATATCATTGTAATTAGGAATCACAACGTTTTGGGGGGAAATGAGAAAAATCGCCAGATATAACATTTTAAAATATCCTTTTATTGCTTTTGATACAAAAATAATTGTCACTCCTCACTTAGTTGATTTATCGTTACTCTTATTTAAACAGATTTTTTTAAATATAACAATATATTGCAAGTGGTATAAAATATCACGCGTAATTTTTTTTACAGTATTCTTGAATAATTTTTCATGTTTTGAGTTAAAAATTGAATATTCCTTAAGTATGTAATGGGAAAGGTATCCATTACAGTAACAGAACTTCTCAAAATAAATAGCTGTTCATCACTGGTGTAGCTAGTCCTGAGTGGACTTTTTTTTTGAGAAATGATGAAAATTATTATATTAATAAAAACTTATTTAAAAGTGTCAAAATATTACAAATGTTGTGGCCCCATATCATTGATATGGCGGTAGCTACACCACTGCTGTTTATGTCCAAATAAATGAAGCTGTTGCATCCATGTAAAATATATCGAGCAAAGATGGGAGAAAGTTTTAATTGTTCTAAACTCTTTTTTTTTTTTTTCTCTTTTTTTCTATACAATTCTACAAAGTATTGAGAATTCATGAATGTAGTGATAAATAAATAGAATGTAAATGTATAGGTGGAGGATCAATTTTAAAAAAGTAAAGTTGTTAAGAGACATCTGAAATTGATTCAGTAATTGTAATATACAGGTAAAAAATATATTTTTCTTTACAGATGGACAAAGACAAAGAAATTTTGTGTGTGAACAAAAACGTTTCACTTAAATAGAATATATTGTGGAATTTAAATACAAGATTTTCAAATCACTATTGGAAATATTGAATACATTTAATATTTTGCATGCATAGAATTCCTCACTTGACCAAATAAGAATTATGAATCAGTCTTAATGTAGTTACAGTATAATTATGTAATTAATGACATTTTGAAGCATGTCTGTCATATTGCATAAAAAAATTTTGAAATCATATTTCACTTTATTACAGTTGCCTGTGGATAAGGTGTTTTTCATTTCATTAGATTCTTTGGGGAAGAAGGGGGGGGGGTGAATCATGTAGTTTTCATTAATACATCCAATACGCCTCTAAAAGACCTTATTTTTATTGTAATTCATTTTATTAGCAATTAAAAACTTTACTGAAAAGATTTTTTTAAAATTTGTATGTTACATTTTTTGTAACTGAAATTGAAAAAATGTAATTAAATAATGCACATGTTTTAAGAACATTACTCTTGCAATTTATGTATTTGCACCTTTAGATCCATAATCTCAACTATATTATCTTGTATAGCAAGTTTTTTAATAGGTGATGGAAGCCTACGAAAGTAGCACTGAAGTGTGCTATATTGTTTGTAGAGTGCATCACTCATGATGGCCACATTGTACAGAATGTTCAAAAAATTAATATTGTGTACAGCTCAGATGAATGGACCAAAGAAAGAGAATTAATGAACTGGTTTGTTTCAAATGTAATTTAATTGCAGAAAATGTTTGTATTATTTTTTTTTATTAAGTATGATTAAGGCTTTTGTGTAAATTTTCATAGAAGGCCTGGAGAATTGAAATATATTTTTAAAAATAGTTTTAAAAAATGATTTATATATATATATATTTCTTAAATATAAATGGTCCAGAAACAACTGTTAATGTGTGATTGCTACAATACTTTTAAATTTTTTAAATAAATATGAAAGCATTTTACTGCTTTGAAAATTATATTCTTATTTTGTTCTTCTGATGTATTAAGTATTCTAAATTTATAGGAATGTGTATGTTGATCTAAAAATAATTTAAAATGTTTTAGAGACATTTATATAATTGAAAAAGTTGGTATTTTTCTAAATATCTAATGACAATCATTTAAGCTTTCTATTCAGGCTTACCAAACTGGTGTATATTTTTGTAGTTAATTATATCCATTATATATTTTTGTGAACAAAGTTTATAGTTAGATTAAATTCATTATTATAATATTTATTTTGTTTGATCATTGTTTAGTCTCATCAAACACATATTAGACTTTTATCTAAAATTTACCTTCTTTCAAACACCCAGAGATAATAGAAATTTTATGATTTTAGAACATAAATAATTTTTTTTTGAAAAACACATTTATTATATTCAAGGTTTTATTTTAATTGGAACTTACAGAATTTCAGCTTATATTAAATCCATTATTGATGCTTTTAAGCCAGGGATGGGCAGACTTTTCAAGGGTATGGGCTACTTCTATTGTTTTTAGGTGTTGCGGTCCTCCCAGTAGTGTAGATGTGGCCAATCCGATTAAAACTGCATGTTTGCGACATAGTGGTTACGGTATGACTATTAGATGGTGGAGCATGGACTCCTCCCAGTAGTGTAGATGTGGCCAGTCCGATTAAAACTGCATGTTTGCGACATAGTACTCCTCTTTTGAAGTATTATGGTTACGGTATGACTATTAGATGGTGGAGCATGGACGTATTCAATGCAGCTTGTAGAGAATATACATTAACCAATTAATGAAGAAACCAACCTATGTACTTAACTTGTTCGCTTCCATGTCCCACGCCATCAACACAAGAACCCAATCCCGTGAAAGCGTGGGGTGCGAGATAATGCCTGAATAGCCAAACCCATGATATCACAGTAAGCGCTGATCTTTAACATTTATCTTAACATTATAACTTCAGTCGGCATGTAGGAAAAAATTAATTTCTATGGCTGGCATCAAAGTGATCACTTTCCCCCCTACAGCTGCAGTAAACGTGTTAAGCGTCATTGTGTGCTTCAAGTGAAGATACATGTGTCTACACGTTTGCACCAATTGCGAAAAGCCGATTCTCCTGTCTAGTTGACGTTTGTGTTCCATAAACATTTTCCTCTCACTATGTGTGTCTTAGGTCTTGGTAAAGGCGGTCATCGCAATCAACTTAATGGCTATCCCTGCATTAAGCAGTAATATATATGGTCCAAAAGCAATTAATGCTTGAAGAATTACAATAGTTACTAGTGTAAACTGGAATATATATTTTAAATTTTGTATTGATAAGGTAAACATTTCAAACAAAAAAAATAGAATACATGTTTCATTGGAATTAAAATGTACAAAAACAACCAAGTTTGGAATAAGATATCTTATTGTCATCAATGCAATTTATTTTTTTTTTAAAAATAAAGGAATTAAAATTTCTCCTAAGAGTTACTAAAGTCTCTAAACAATCTCAAAATTTGAAAGGAAAAATTTTAAATAATGCTTTTGTTGAAATTTTATAGTAACTATTTTAAAAGGACAATGACTTTTTGTGTATATTTGTTATTCTGGTAATCTTTTCTCTAAAAATTAAGGAAGAGAGAAAGTTGAGAAATAATTGCACATTATTGAAAGACTTTTATAAAGCAAAATTTTAAGTTGTTTTACAGCTCTTTTATATTTTTAAAAGTAGAATATTTTTAGATTTTATTACCTTTAACAAATCTTTGTAGAAAAACAAAAACTACTGTTGTCAGCTGTATAATGACAATTTCGGAAAAAAACTCAAATATTTAGAAAGTACAAATTTTGTGTGTGTTAACTAAATTCCTATGCTGGAGTTAGTACAACAGGACCACTTAATCAAATGTAAGCTGAGATATACTTTCAAAATAACCACCTTCAGCAGCTAAACAAGTTCTTGAAACATTAGTTATAATCCTTTTGAAGATATATATATTTACTGAAAAACAGCTGTTAGTTTTTCTGTGTGTCTCATCCATCCTTTTGCAATTCTTTCAGAAAAAATTCATGGGAGGAAAAAAAAGGTAGAAAGGGACAAGTTCAGTAGAGTAATTCAAAATTGCTTTGTTAGTACCCTCTGTCAGTTTGATCTGGTCATAGTGATAAATTCATTTCCATTAAAGAAAGCAATTATCGTCACCGACTTAACTTAATCACTTGACTTATGAAATCCAATTTCTCAGCACAAAGTGAAAGGCTGTGAAACAAGTACCTCAAAATAAAAACAATGTTTGATACAGGAAACATGAAATGATAAAAAAAAATGTCATTAGCTGTTCTCACAATATTTTACACATTCATGTAGGTAAACTCTTTCATGAATCAAAGAAAAAATAAGCAAGAAACAAATAATTCATAACATAGTTCAGATTTAAAACAACTAGCCATTAACCAGGCAGAATAAAGCTTTCAAAAGTGATGCAAGGTCACTGTTCTAAGTAAAAAAATTTTGCACTGAATGTTTTTGCCCCAAAAAATCCATATACAGCCGACTTTCGATAATATGAACCTCTTGCTAATTTGTATATGCTCAGCCCCTAGAAAAACATGTTTTGTGTTGTATTGTCTCTGCTTGTCTTCCCTGTAACATAGACCCTTTGATGATCTTCGGAGTTTATTCTGACAAAAGCTAAAGTGTCAGTAAACAAACTATGCAACTTTTCCCTTCAAAAATCATGTTGATGTGGACGTTTTTCAAGCTTCATTTATTCTAGAAAAATCTATTGACAAAGTTGGATTAAATGCCATTAAGCAAAAAAAAAAAATATTTTTTTAATTAAAATATTTGTACAGTTAGTGTGGGCAAAACTTTATTTAAATATAAAAAATACTGTTTTGAGCATTACAGTTTTGCTCCCAACCACTACTAGAGAATGAGGGGTGCCTCCCCCAAATGTGCACGCATATGCATATAAAGTGGCTGTGATATCTTTCATTGACAACTTGCCTCTTCTCTCTAAAAAATCTGCTGACATCTGTCCTGGGCTATCAATATCTGCTCATAATTCGTTTCTTGAAAGTTTGTTCTAATAGTGTCTCTTGTTGAGATAAACTCATCATTTTTATAAGTCTACAATTTAGCATATCCCCATTAAAAAGTTACTATTTTTTGCACAATCTTTCATAATCTATATTTTTTATATTGGAAATGAAAGATGTCAATTGATTCAGACCTGGAAATATCACTTTCATCCTGAATTACAATTTTTTTTGAAAAACATATAATTTAATTTAAAGAGTTCTTTGTACTTACCTTACCTCCATCAAATAATTGTTTAAAACATATGTATCATCACTTATAATATTCAATCTTTTGTATAATGTTTAAAGTCAAAAACAGTTTCAAATAAATGTAGGACTTTATAATCGGATACAAATTTCACTATGAAAATAATATAAATATTTATTTTTCTCTGTAAAAAGCATTTGTAATATATATATATATATACCCTACACTAACATTTGAAAAGACTGCAATAAATCAAAGATTTCTTGGAAAAAAATAATTTAACCTTTCAGTAAACAAACAATTCCCAAGTGAAAAGATGTTTATTTTAAAAACAGATCACAATAAATAAATTATAATTTAAAGCACTATTTATCACCTCTTCTTTTTATTTTTAGACTTTCCTTGAATTTGATCAGGATTTTCACCTTTTGCTATCATAAGTCTTTTCTTCAATTCTAGAAGAACAGCAACTTCTTTGTCTATTTCAGCTTTACTGGCTTTATTGCTCTTTAAGTCACGCACTTTAGAACCCTGCAAATAACCATTAGTCATTGAATACAATGCAAAATATTATTATGTACATTAATTTATTTGTAAAAATAAACCAAATAACCTGATTTTTTTTAATTACCTGTTCAGTGACCAAACTTTCTATATTAGTGATTTCTTCAGGACTTATTCCATTTGGAAGATTGTTTTCTGCAGTTTTAGTTTCTGCACATTTTTTCACACTAGCTGAACCAGATTCCTATATCATGAAAAATATTTAAATACTAGGAATAAATTTATATTGCATACACCAATACATTTACAATTTCCACTGTTTTTGGACATTAAACTTGGGAAATAAAAAAATTTGCATAAAATTGTTTCAAATATATTTCAGAATTCTACACAATATTCCAGAATATACATTAGATTATTACTCAGAAATTACTAAGCTCTACTTTGTAAACTATAAATACTCATTAATGATTAAAAAAATAACTCAACTGAGGTTTGTCCAGTAATCTAAATTTTAATGATAAAAGCATCTCTAAAAACGGAACTAATGGTTAGGTTTGTGGATAGAATACACAAGAAAATAACCTCAGGTGGTTAACATCTATTTTTTAGCATGAGTGGCTCCTAGTTAGAGAGTTAACAATGTAATTTTTTCTTTGAAAAGAGAAAAACAAAAACTTTTTTAAAAATGATTTTGATTATAACCTTTTGGTTAGAATTTTGTTCTTCGAATTTCTAACCCCAAAAAAGCATTTTATTTATTGCTGAAAATTACATACTGCTGTATTACAGTTTACTAAAGAAATGGGTAAATAATTTTTCATCATTTTACCAATATTGACTGCATTTTTTTAATAATATCCTCCCGCCCATGATCAAATACAACTCTGACCTATTTTTTTTATAAGTTAAACACCATTTCTATTGCTTTGAAAATAATTTTTAGATTTCAGGGAATGAAATCATTGTTCACAGTATATTAGTTCCATCCATAATCAGCTGCAACACAGAATCATCGGAAAAATATTCAAAATACTTAATCATATTATCATTAATAAAATTCACCAATATTCCTGGGAGGGGGGTCTAAAACAAACAAAGAGGAGCAGGACACAATGCTGCATTTTCTTTTACCAAATATCTAAAATCTTCGTCTTCTGACTAACTACACTCTGAATAATAATATTGCTTGATAAATCAGAACTATCATCTTCCGAATAAGAGATATTTAATTCATTATTCTTGGAATCACTCTCTGAATTGACCATAAAAGCTATTTTGGCATGCAAAAAATAACACTAATGAAAGAGAAATGACAGAAAATACAAAATGATTTTAGATTTCAAATTAAGGCAAAAAATCTCAGTGAAAACTGTGATGTAAGTAGGACTAGCTGTGTCATCTTACATATTTCTGCATTTGTCAGTTCAAGATAATATACACTTCAGAAGTAAAATAGCATTACTTTTCGCTTCATATAGTAAGAAAAATATCAAACAAAAGATAATTTTCTTAGGTAAAAAATAAATTTTAAAAAAGGAGAGTTCTATTTATGTGTGAATTATTTCATAAACTAATATCAACTTATACTTTGCTTTTAGATGCTTATCATTTCATCCATTTTCCAAGTTTAGAGATGATAAACACATTTAATATTTCATTAAATTTCTCTTAATTCGAGCACAATTTCAAATTGTTATTTGATTGCCCAAAGTAAGATAGATTTTTAAGAGAATCACACCTTCACTCTTTGACATCTTCCTCTATCATTATTTAACATTCAAGAACAAAAAGAAAAAAATGACTAAAAACCATTTCAGAATCATAGATTTTTACTGGAATATCAAAACTCAAGTTTTGATGTTTATTTTATTTTTTTAAATATTTTAATTTTTTAAACTGGGCATACAAGGCCAGCGCCAAACCAACTACACCACCCAGCCCGCTTTATATAAAAGTTTTTCCTTAAAAATAGTGCTCTAAAAATCTTATATTATTTTCTAAAATCATTACTGTGCCTTATTTCAAACCACTCAACAGTATTTAATATGCAAATTTAAAAAAAAGGAAATTCTTTTTGAAATGTTCAAAATTTACTCAAGATACAAAACTATTTATAAAATATTTGAAACAGACCTTTTCAGGAGTTTGTCTCCCAGCATATTTTGCCTTTAATTCATTTATAACTTCTTGTTCAATCTTTTTAAATAAAGGACCAGGCTACAAATATAGAAAAATAAAAATTACATCAATTTTTAATAATGCATAAAACTCATATTTTTAAGGAATGCTGCAAATTTTTTAAAAATACTATAAAATATATTTTACCATTTTTCTTGTTTGAAATTCAACATATTTTATGACAAAGAAAAAAGGGAATTTATTATGCAATACTCATTCAGAAAAAAAAATTCAACAAATTAAAAATTATTTGTTTCATTTGAAAAAAAAAAAATTACACAAAAAAGTTTTCTTTGTTACTAACTCTGTTTCTTCCTATAATTTAATATAACAATTGCAATCTGTTTATTTTAACTTAGAAATCTAATTGAGTTCATTAAAGTTGTTATTAAAAATATAAAGCTCATCAAGAATATAAAATGAAAATGAGATGTTAAGTAACCCACTTTAAGCATAAAAACTTAAAATTCGCAAATCTAACATAAAACAAGTTAACCAATAATCTGTAGTTATTTTACTGTTCTTTACAATAATATTAGACTTAGACATTTTTGATTATTTGTAACTTAATAAGATTATATTCAAGAAATTTTACAATATTACTTAAAATTGATTTTGCAAAGTTCTTTAAATGTACATTATAATTTTTAAATTCCTCCACTTCAATCTATTTTACAAATAACAATGCCAATGAAACAGGGACGTTATTATACTTTCTGTTTCGATGAGAACAATATCATTTATAAAATAAAAGTAACATCACAATAGAAATATTTATGCTATTAATATTTAATCACAATCATGATATGAAAATATTTAACTAATGAATTTAATGTAAATAAATATATGTTAAGAAATAAAAGGGAAGGGAACGTCGCACTACAAAGCTGCACAAGGGCTATGGGCAAAGGACCACGTAATTCTGAACCTCGGTCAAGTATCGTAGATAATACCTGAGCTGACACCTCCTCTCCTAACTTTTACACCATACCGATGGGAGGATATTTGAGCCTTTAAAGATTTAAAATGTAGGGAGCCACTCTACACGATGGGTCTTATGTGACACTAGGCTTAAACTCGTGACATGCCAGCCACAAATACATAACCTTGATCACTAGGCTCATACAGCCAAAAAACAAAGATTTTTCCCTGCAAAATTTATGTTTATTTAAAGTACATTCAATAAGGAGCTTTATTATATTAATACTTTATTACTACACATAAGAGAAATAGTAAAACATAGATAATACTGCAAACATTACATTGATGACTGTACTATAAATAAGACAATCACAGTTGAATGGACGGAATTTAGCTTTTAATGACTTAGAAGTGAGGTTAAATGATAGACATGATTGTTGTTTCAGAATGTCTCATCTAGGTGCTGCCAATATAGAAAAACCAAATTAAGTGATACTAGATAACATAAGAATGATATTACAATGACATACTGAATTGAAACAAATATAAATTACAGTTTTTACAAAGTATTTTAAAACTCATTAATCAATATTTTGAGTAGAATTGAGATTCCAAAACACTGAAACACATTTAAAACTGATAATTTTCATCTAAATTTAAATTGAGTAGTTTTTTAATTAAAATAAGAAATGTTTAGATTTGGAACACTCTCTATCAGAGAAACACTATCAATACATTTAAAAGTGTCAATAAAATTTCTCGATTTATAATCACAAAAAATTAAGTTTTTGTATTAAAGTAAAATATTTGTAATATGCAATGAAAACATAGTCACAATACCTTTCCAATTTTGTGACCAGAAGGCAACAAGCAAACAAAATTATCCACCAAAATATGATGAACAGGTTGAGTATTTAGTTGAACTTTCAAACTATTACAAGTATCTGGCATGTAAGGCTCCATCAAGGTACACAGAAGACAACAAATATTTGCACTTAAACCAAGAACAGTTCCAGCTCGTAATCTAACAAAATATTTACTTTGTTAAATTTGAAGCATCATTCAAAACATTAAACAAATTCTTATGTTATACAAAAATATTTAAAACCAGAAAAAGATTAGGTTACACTTTCGACAAAGTATTTATAATATCAGCGATGGCACAATTCAACATTCAACAAAGCATTTTAATATCTTAAGAAAATAATATATCAAAAATAAAAAAATATTTAATAGATATATTGTATTTAAATTAAAATTTTTCATTTACTACTATTTACATAATGGAGAAAAAATATATTAAAATGTCTATAAAATTTCTCATTGAACAAAAGGTTAGCATAACTCAATATATATATTCTTAGAGATAAATTATCAAATTGACAACAAAGATGCAGAAAAAAATTCAAACATAACTTTAGCAGAAAAAAGTTTATCAGAGGACTATCATCTACAAGAAATTTTAGAGATTTTTTTAAGCATTTAAAGATTTGACAATAATTGAATATTTTAACACAAAAGCGTAACCCATCATTTCTACAATATTCCTGCCATACAGTATTCAACAAGAACTTCATTACTTACAATCTTTTTTAATAGTTTTATGAAAAATATTTACTTGTCTGATGCAGAAGCTTTAACCAATTCCCAAGGTTTATTTGACTGAATATATTGATTTCCAATACGACTTATATTCAGCAAATATTTAATGGCATCACGAAGCCTAAAATATAAAAAAATCAAAATAATAATGAAACTTTTCTTGAACTTTCAATATTTGTAATAAAAACTCTGCAACAATAATAAAGGATTATATTTATATTTTCAGATAACTTACATTAAAAAATTCACATATATCTTTCATTAAATAAAATTCTCAAGGTAAAGAAAAAATATTTTTATATACCTTGTCTTTTCCATGCACTGAATATAATTTTTCAGTTCATAATCAACTTCAGCAATTAGTTTTTTATCTCCATCTTCAAGCAACATTTCAGGAATGCATCCCTCAAAATTATTGCTTATAAATGTTAATCCCCTACAAGGATTTGAAAAAAAAATAATCACAAATACACATAAAACTTTCACAGTTATTTTTCCAATAAAATAATAGAAAGTACATTTTATCAAAAAAAATTTAATAATCAGCAAAGAATAAATTTAAAATGGACTGTTCTATCTTTTATAATATCCACTGCAAAACAACCAGACTTAAAAAAATTAAACTTGTAAAATTTTCTTAATGTACAAGTTTATGTTTTTAAGCTTTTGTTAAATCCTTATTCAATTTTGTACCAAATATAATACAATATAACAGCATGAAATCACATTTTGCTATAATTAACTCAACACACAAATGAGGGCTAAAAGAAAGGGTTACTAAGAAAAGTAATTTTTAAAAAAATACATTATTGGACCACCTTTCACCCTCACCTCTTCTTGGCATGAACTCTATGAATTGTTGGTAAATATTATGAGGAATTTAAGACCATATCCAATGAATTGCAAATTCCAATGACTTTGGATTGGATCATACTGGATCCAGGTGCCCATTTAATCTCATCTCACAAATTCTCAACTGGATTGAGATATGGTGATTGTGCAGGCAAACTAAGCAAGAAGTTTCTGTCATGTTCTTTGAACCATCTGTGGGCAATGCCAGCGGTATAACAGGGAGCATTGTCCAGCTGAAAGTATCCATCTCTAACAGGGTACTTCATTAATATAAAATGATATATTTGATCTGTGATATCACTTAAATACTTTTGGACATTCAAACGTTCTTTCATACCAATCAAAGGACCCATGCAATGCCAAGAAATCATCTCCTCCAAACTATAATATTGTCTTCATCACCTTTAAGAGTTGTGGTAATGGAAATGGGGTTCATACTTTCATTCTGTTCATTTGCCTGCTGCCATCAACATGGAGCAATTGAAAATGTGATTTTTTGGATCACATGACCCATTTCCAGTCATCTACAGTCCAATCCTTGTGTTCCATTCTGAACTGGAGACATCTGTTCAGAAACATTTGCAATTGCTCCTTGATTAAGATTCTCCGCAATTTGAAGAACAGTTGCTCCTTTGTTGGACTGGACAACTTTCGTAATTCTCCTTTCCGAACAAACTTTCAGCTGACTACGATGACTACAAGCCTGATGATACTAAGACCCAGTTTTCGCTTGGGAGTTCACCCTCTGTAAACATTAATAACTGCTACTCTCAAACACTTCACAAGTACAGCTATTTTGCCGATACTAGCTCTGATGCTTTGAACACCAACAATTATCTCATGTTTAAACACAGCTAACAACGTTTTTTCCTTATTTCTTCACAGACAACACAATGTAACCGATGATTCTCTATTAATGACTCTCATTCTCTAGCGGCAACTACATAAAACTATAGCTGATTTCTGTAAAAGTGTCAAATGGTCACCATAATTTGGTTACTCATTATATATGTTACCGCTAAAGTGTGAAATCTGTTATTTCATAGGATAATTAGGTATTTCATGAAATAACTGGACAAGTCAGTTTTAAGTATATGATATTATTGAATTCTCTGATTTAACTAGATAATCTATAGAATAATGACTACCTGGTCGTTATAGTATGAAATACAGCACTCGAAAGTTCTTAGAACCAAATCTAGCTGCTTTTAGTCAGTTTTGAAGCATTTATAGCCCTTTTGCAATGATGTGTGTATGTACCTTTCATTCTGTTGCTTTTAAGCATAGAATTTAGATGCTGTATTTATGTTAGCATTTTACTTTTGAGATTTTTACAAACATTTTTGCAACCTGTTTTCAAGAAATAACTTCTGCAGTAATGAGAGAACAACTTGTAAAAAAAAATTTAATGCAACAGATTTGAATCTTTATTAAATAAGCGTAGGGCAAAGGAAAACCAGTGCTGCACTTGCTCGTGAAAAACTATTAACTTTGATACTAGAAGTAAAATGAGCTAAAACAGCACAGAAAAATTACCATGTGACAATTGGTTACTCCAGTATTATGATATCCTTGAAGTTAAAGGAGTAGAAAAGTTAATTGAGCCAGTAACAGATGCACAAAATATATTCTTTCTCCCCATTTCTGCTTAACTAATGTTAGCAATATGGGCAATAATAAATTACATAACCTGCTTTTCCTTAGTATTTATCAATTAATCGTCTACAATAGGGATAAAATATATTTTTCCGAGTGGTTTTAGCTATTTATGATCAATTTATAAAAAAAACTTTGACATTTCTTATTTTTCACTTTAACAGTGTATAATTAGTTATTCAATAGAATAACTAGGTAAAATATGAAATTTTTCATCTTTTATATACTATAACTGACTTGTCTAGTTATTTTATAAAATACCTAGTTATTCTATGAAATAACTGAGTTAAACACTTTAATGGTAACATATATGTAATAAAACAACAACAAAAACAAGGAATAATTTTCTAATCAGTGCCAGGTTAATTTTAAAAAAATGTGATTTATAATGTTATAAATTTTTGTAATTTAATTTCAGAAAAATATTAAACATACACTGATTTTTTAAAATACAATCCTCTAAGCCCCAAACAATTTCTTTTACATATAGGTTTACAGCATATTAAAATAATGAATATGAAACAAATATTTTTATACCTGTTAATAAAATTTCCAAGATTATTAAGAAGTTCTGAATTAATTTTCAACATCAAATCATTCCAATTGAAATAGGTGTCCTAAAAAGAGAACAACTAACTGTTAATGAACTGAAGATTATTATTCAGCTTATGTAATTTGGATAAGGATTTTATAACCAAAAAAAAAATATGTTATAAAACAAAAATTTTACTTAAATATCTATATCATTAAAAGTTTTGTTAAATTCAAGAAAAGGATGTTTAGAGCATAAGTTAAAAATATATATTCAGTGAAAACTAACAATGAAGAATAAAAGAATATCCTGTTTTTGGTATAAACAAATAAATAAGACAACTGTTTTTTTAAAATAAAAAAAAAACTAATGAATTAAATAATATTATGCATATATTAATTAAATTAGTACAACTTATTGAGTTTAATAATGAGATAAATGCTTTAAGAAAATCAACCATTATCCTGTAGAAGCAAAATTTTACCCATAAATCCATTTTTAGGTAATTAAGACATTCTCGGTGTGAGTAGTCATTTAACATTCAAATCTCACATAAAGCCACAAACATCCCATTTAACTGCCAGAAAGGCATATTCTAACGAATCTCATTGTTAGACATGGTCTGGATTGCTGACACTCAACTTGTGCAATCTTGTTTTCAAGAACAATACTGGATAATAAATGCAAAAGATATCAGACATTTTATCAGAAAATTAGAAAAATGTTACAAAATTAGAGCTTCTGTCACTAATCAAAAGATGAGCATCTTGTCATCTTTCATTTATTCTGCTCCTGCATTTATGTGTAGTGGAATAGACTATGTTGGTCTTTTCCCAATAAAGTCATCAAATGATGAGTAGTGAATATTAACATCACCTTGTTCAGAAACATGAGGGCTTCTAGCGACGAATATCCTAATTTTGAACCATGGTCAAGTGGCAAGGACGACACCTGAGCAGACAACCCACTTTAACTTCCATACCACACCAACAAGAGAACATTTGGGCCTTGGCATATTGAACGTGCATCAGCCCCCTCCACACTGCGAGTCTTCAGCAGCACTGGGCTTAAGCCCATGACATGCTAGCCATGTGAGCCCATGACCTTGACCACTAGGCTACAGCGGCCATTAAAGTCATCAAAGCTCAGACTTTAAAATCATCCAAAGTATACATACCTCTTTTTGTTTGTTTTACCATTAGAGACATTCATCTGTTGTTGTTGCTAATGCCACCTGATCGACAGTAACATCAGATCAAGGTCCACGAATTCATCGCGGCTAAGGGCTAGAATTTTACCCGTCGTTAGCCTAAGCTTTTGAGCCTCCATGAAGGTGACAGTGCGAATTTTCTCGGTACAACACGATAGATGGTGACACCATTCGGACCCACTGATTTAACGAGCACGTTCTCCGTATATACTTGGCGGGCATTTGGTGGCATCGGGCATCGAACCCAGGCCTTCCGATCTGGAGTCCAATGCTCTAACCACTAAGCTACCCACGGCCACAGATATTCATCTAAAATTGGTGATTGATTTTTTGGAAAATGAGGTGTATTTCCTACAGAGGAAAATTCAGTATTATAAACAGCGATTGTGGTTTTAATTTTGTATGTGCAAAATTCAAACTCAGAGAATTGAAATTTTACCATTGTAGACCAAGTACATTCCCCGGTAGCTGGTATCAATTTTTAGTGCGACCCCACTTAGGTAGATACCAATTACCACAATGTAATTTTGATGCCCAGTTTCCTCCTCAGAGGGAAGGCACCTGAGCTCTGATGATGCAAAATGTACTAGGAATTTAACTTTGCCAAGAACGCCCAAGCCAAACAGGTACTCTATGTATCTATAACATGCCGCATAATCATGCAACATGAATGCTGTTGATTTTCTGCATCATGAAAATCCATCAATTGAGCTGGGGTCGAACCCGCAAACTTGGGTATACAACGCCAGTACCTAACCAACTATGCCACTCAGCCAGCAATATAAAGATTATATTCTTTATCTTAATGAATTTTCACCTGATAATGGCATTAAAGGGCATGTAAATGTGCCACATATAGCACATATGGATGGTCTCTGAGAAGTTGATATAAAATCAACAATACACCACCTAAAATGCATTGTTGATGAAATTAAATTAACATATGAGGAGTTTGAAACTTTGTAATGCCCAGTTATTTCATTATTGTAAAAGATTGACAAATATTCCTGAAACTAATTACATTAATTCAAATATTTCTTATTAGAAGGCAAGAAATTCTACAAATTAGTCAACAGTTTTAGAAATGTTGGCACAAATATTTATGTCAATTGCAACAAAGGACAAAATGGCTTTTATCAAATAAAAAAATTTGCAAGTAATTTGTGTCTCATAAAAGATGACAATATGTCCCTTACGAAATAGAGAAAATGGGTAAATTATTAAAGCACAACCTGGTCTTGATAATATTAGAGGTATAACTGTCAAAATATCAGATGGTGCATTTGAAATAAAGATATCTAAATTGTATCTGATACCAATTTGAATTTCAATTTATGTGTTTACATGATTTACAGCTTATTTTAACATGCATAAATACTACAATTTATTGTTAATATTTAACTGTTCATGTACATTGAAAAACTATTTCAAGTTGGATGGCATGTTGTAATTCTAGTTCAGCCAATATTCTCCCCTTTCCCCCTTATAAGAGGATACACAAGAACCACCATTTGTATTTGTATCAGTTTGTAGTTTATAATAAATCCTTTTTCATGAACAATGGTCCACTAATATTAATCTCAAGAAAACATAAAAAGATGTTACAGAGTAATAATTTATTACCATGTAAATGACAAAAAAAAAGTTTGAAAAGGTGTAGAATGTTTAATATGGAATGCAATCCCCTTTGACAGCTAAGAGAACCTGAACACTAGTTTTCTATTTTTGTGATGAAGCTATCAATAAACCTTTGAGGAAGGCCATTACATTCTTCATGAAAGGCCTCTCTAAGTATCAAATAGTAAATGGTAGCATTGATTTTTCTGCAATGCATCATATAAGTGTGTCCTACACATGCTTGATTTGATTTAGGTTAGGGAAAATGTAGGCCATTGTATGAGATGCATTGTTTCAGCTTCAAGTACATTCCCTACAAGTAGAGCTGTGACATTTATCATGCATTAACCCTTTGACACGCGGAAAAATAAAATTAATAAATGCAATATATAGAACCTAAGAACAGAGAAAATACCTTTAAAAAAAATTACAGTACATCCACCCCCATCTCGAGGGGGAAGGTGGTTTCACAGAAGTACCATCGCACACTTACGACATAATTCTTGGATGAACAATATATGATTTGGATCAGATTTGTAAGATTATTCTTTAAATATTTTGTAATAAATTTACTAAAACTTGTAATATTAAGTATTAGAATTACTTTTTAAATGTTAAATAATACAAAATATACCTATAGGAGATTGAAATCAACTTCAATAGCTAGTAAATTTATATATTATTTTTCATTGTTCCTTTATTATTAAATTATTAAAACATGCAATAATATTGATAAGAATTATCTGTGAAAGAATAAATATTAGCAAATTTAATTGGAAGAGGTAAACAAAAATAATAATAATAAAAAGTATTAAAATTTTTTCAATAATCAGTAAAAGGATATATATATATATATATATAAAGCATGAATATTTACAAAAATACATAAACAATAATAATAAAAAATGTATTTTCAATAATCAGTAAAAGGATATAAAGCACGGATATTTAGAAAAACACATTCTATTTAAAATATAAAGTTCTGAAATCCCAAATGAAAACCTATATACTTTTGAAATGCTATTTTTTATGAAATTTTTCAAAGCATGATGCATCTTTTCCATACATGTAAAGATCTACTTTACATGTTTGACACATCCATCGGGTTGTTTTGGGTTTCTGTTTTGGTGCTGCATGCAGCACAACGTTTTGATGTACTTTTCACTGGCAAATGTTGAGCATTAGCTAATCTGACATCACCCGGTATGCTTAACTTATGTGCTTTCATCTGCACAGGTAAAGAAAGTTTTTGTTTTTTGGAAGTTCCTTCTTTGCCCATAACTACAAGAAAGTGAATAACTTTCATTCTGAAAGACTTTGCGTTTTTTATATATGCATTGATATTTGGCAGCATGTTATACAATATATATGCATTTATGACTGTCATATCAAGAAAATGAAAAAAAAGTCGGTGCCACCATTTTCTGCTTTTGCGATCTATTTCATAGAGGCTTTTTAGATGATCCAAATGATCTACGAAACCCAAATTATTACTATAGTCAGATACTGCTTTGGGGCACTGCACATCGGTTATATCCCCGTTCCTCTCCTTTCGTTTTATAATAACAGTATCAGCACAGTCAGGCAAACATGACAGAATGCTTACACACCTTTTATCTTTCCATTTTATGCACATATTTTCACCACTGACAGCCCAGTCGAATTCCCCACGAGTAAGGTTTTTATCATCTGTAAGTTTCGGAAGATTCTTTCGAGACATACAAGAAAAATCTTTTGTGTTTCTAAATATTTGTATGGATTATAACTGGAAAAGAAATTATCCATATACAGAATGTGGTTCTTTCCATAAATTGGCTGCGTTAGATCTCGTACTACACTTTCTCCTAAATTTTTTTCTACATCCCTCATTTTACCTGTATATATTTGGAACTGAGACGCAAATCCATTTTTGTTGCAATGCATCCATATCTTATAACCTCTTTTTATGGGTTTTTTTTTGGAATGTACTGTTTTAGACTACTTCGACTTTTAAATTTGACTATTGACTCATCAACAGCCTGGTGTTTAGAAGGTCGAAGTACACTCAGAAATTTTTCTGAAAGATGTGTAATTAGCGGTCATAATTTATACAGTTTATCAAAATCTTTATCGCCCTTTTTTTCATTAGGGTGTTATCATTTAGGTGAAGATTTCCTAAGATCCATGTAAATCTTTTCACTGGCATGAGGTTTGACACATAAGGATGAGGCAAAATATCTGATGTGAACCAGTAATTCCTGTAACTTAGCAGCCTTTTCACCCCCATCGTTAGATTGATTGCAAGGAATAATATTAGTTCCTCTAAGGTTAGGGGAGAAAAATTCTTGCCAGATTGTGTAGCATAGAGGTTGCTCTGAAAAACAATGCTCTCCATTAACTGTACAGAAAACATTGCTAAAAAAATTGCAATAGGTGACTGGTCATCCATGTTCATTATTTCATCTGAAGGTCCAGTTTCTAAATCAAAATTAGGTATAGTTTTTTGTATTTTTCCACGTTTCTCCCAACGAATCATACTCGGTTGAGAAGGACCTGGCATGTTTATATCGTCATCATGTATGCTTCCATCATTGCTGTCACTTTCAATTATTTCAGAAAGGGAATATTCTTCTGTGTTACTTCTTTCATCTGACACTATGGACTCTATATCAGATGGCAGTTTTTAGAATAAAGCAAGTGCTTCACAAATATCTAGTCCTTTCCGAGGCATTCGGATTAAATTATAAATTATCAACCGAATAAGAAACTCATTATTGGCATTCAGCGTTTAAATATTCAAAAGAAATACTATCAGCTATATTAAAACATATATCCACCATCCAAAAAATTCGACCTCTCTTCAGTATAAAAAGAACGTAAATGAGATGTGAGAAAAAGTTTTGATTCAAGATAAACCTCACCATTTCAACATAAACAAAACCCCCTCCCCCAAAGTAATGGCAAAAAACCCATAAATTATTAGTTATTTCCCTGCCTGAGTCAGAGAAAAGAAAAACAAGGGGGATATCTCTTACGTGTGTGTGCTACAAGTCGAAGAAGAAAGAACAGTTTTCATATTCTAGGTGCGCGGTGGTTCAAATCTGAAACCACCAGAAAGAAAGTTGAGTAGTTAGTTCTTTTCATCATTTATCATACTAAAAATTAGTTATGCTATGAACAGCATATGCAGCAAAACTGTACATAACTTACTTTAAATATTTATCTATTTTTATTTGCTAAAATTTTTTTTTTAAAGCTTTTAAAATGATGCATTTTCCTCACAGAAATAGGAGTTTTTCTCATGTGCTGACATCTAGTGTCTTTTATGAGAGTTAAAAGATATCTTTAGGACCATTATTTTCATTCAAATACCACTGCACGTTCAGAGGTATTTTTTAGAAAATGATGGTTTCAGACATACCACAGTGCGTTAAAGGGTTAAAAGAAAGGAATTGATAATGGCTGCAGCATAAGGTATGACATGAAATCTCCCTACTATGTCTATATACTTCCAAGCCATCAAATTGCCATTTTGAATAAGTTGATGGCTCACACAGATTCCAGCCTATACAATCAATTCATCTCGTCAGTAATGTGATCTTTCGTGAAATATGGATTTATTTTGAATATCTCTTTTCCTTCATATCAGATTTAATTTAATTATTTATACTGCACTTTTGAAATAATACAAGGGCTGTTAAAAAGAGACTTCGAAATTTGATAGTTTGAACCTCTGTCAAGTACAACGCCTGAGCTGGCACTTCCCTCTCTGAGCTTCCTAATCACAACAATGTGAGGATTTTTAGCTCAAGAAATTAAACATACATCAGACACTCTACTTTGTAGGTCTTCAGTGGAACAAGGACTTCAGCCCATGACTCAACAATGCCAGCCACAAATTCACAATCATGACTATTCCCTCCATACCAGAACAAATCAAGTATCACATTCTAGACTGAATCAGGATTTGTAAGCATCACCTGACTCAAATCACATTGCATCTAATCTCGAAGTTTAGCGAACCACCTTCTTCAAACCATACAGTATCTTGAGATTAATGGAACATACACCATTGGTCCACAAGCAAAAATACTCCCATGACGAAACCTATTTATAAATTTTTTGACTTGAAACACTCTGTTCTATTGCTAAAAGCAGCTACAATAGCAGGTGAGTAACATTAATTGCTCCATCCTGACATGCTGTTAATATGTGATACAAATTATCAATTTATGTTTAGTATAAGTAAACCTTACCATGGTTGACATCTAATATTCCCTATTTCAAGAAATTGATTCCAAGGCCTTGAAGTAACATTTCCTGCACTCAAAGAGAGTCTGTAACACTTCTGTTTGCTCTGATTCAAATTTTTGAATAATTTGCCAATCTATGGATTCTGGTAACATTTTTGTAACACATTTGCATCATTCTAACATTTTAAAAACCAAAGTAGAACAATTGACTCAGCGAATAAGGTTTCAGTGAAATCACGATTTCTGCATGTATCTCCTTAATATGGTTTTTGACATCATGATCATTGAATTCCAAATGAAATTTTCTTTTATTTTCTGTTACACTTAAAACTACAGATGTTTTGTTTTACATTAGTTAACTGTAGAAATATTTACATAATTTTTTAATCAAAATTGTATATTTACATATACATGTGTTCCTCTAATATTTATGAAGTGTATTAATTTCCTCAAAAAAAATAATAATAATATATGTACAGGAACATTTAAAAAAATTCTGGAAATGCTTATATTCAAAATGTTCCACTGAAAATTTTTTTCAATGAAAAAAAATTAAACTGCATCAACTAAAATGAAAATGAGAGAAACACTTATGATAAACAATAAAAGTTCTTACATAAATTATGGATTCATTTATTTAAAAATTCCTCTTTCAAAAAAAATTAAGCTGCTTAATTGATTTCAATAAGGAATATTCTAGAATAATGGAAATATTCTAGCACACACAAAAATCTTTTACAAATCATAAAATACTTTTATACTAAAAAACAACACACCTGTGCTTCTGGTCTCAAGTATAACAAATAAAACCTCCAAATATCTGATGGCAGTCCTGTGTCTTTAGCATCATCTCCAAATACTCCAATGCCTCGGCTTTTAGAAAATTTCACATCTTCGTAATTTAAATACTCTAAAATAAATGACAAAATATAAGAATATAATACTTTCATACCATGCATAGCTATTTTAAAATAATATAACCCATTGAAATAAAAATTAGTAAGACTGTTTTAAATTAGTATGTGTTTATTTTAATCGTCTTTCACACACAAATGCGCATCTCCCACTCTTTTACTTTGGTACTGTTATTGAAAAATGTTACATGAAATTTAAGAAACTAAAGTGGTAACTCAAATAGCAAAAATTATTTTAAATTAAACATCTTTTTTTGAAAAAATAACATCACATATTGAAGATACTTCGTGAATGTCCTTTTTTGTGTCACTAGTTATATGAATTACTTATTTTAGTTCTTAGCAGGTTTCATATAGCATTTTTTTTAATGCACTGCAAAAATATTGATTATACCTCTATAAATTAATATATAAAAAGTCTTGATTTTGTTGATATAATATTATTAAACATAAAAACTTTACAAATAAAAATGAACTTGTATTCTTTTAAAAGATAATCCAAATGTAATAAAAATATCTCAATACCAATAATATATTAATTTAAAATTTTAGTTTAAAAAATGAGAATGTGTGTGTGACATCCATCATGTATAATGCATGGTTAAATAAATTATAGAAAAATATTTCTCTTTTCTTTTCTCTAAAAGCAATACTTTTCTTTGCCTTTAATTTCTTATTGATTTACATATTAAAAAGTTTATGTCAACATTTTATTTAATAACATAATTTTTAACATACATTTTGCAACCACATTACAAATAATATTAATAAATACTACTTTCACCATTGTTCAAGGGGTACAATACTTGGAACGTGTTACTTTTCTTTAAAAAATTATAGAGAGCATACTTTTCAAAAAGCCTACTAATAGTTCTCTAATAATAATTTATATATTCAGCAAATTTTACGTGATGGAAATGCAGATGGCAAAATATTCATATTGACAGTGATTATATAGTTGAGAATGGAAAAAAAATTTCTGATATATATATATAATTTCTTTTTATATCGATGCTTTGGTTATTGTATTGCAGTTTATTACATAATTATGGACTATTATATTTTTTACTTAAAAATGAAATACAAACTGAAGCTACCTTTTTTAAAAATATGAATTCTTCAAATTATTAAATTTTTTACATCAATTTCTTAATTCAGCACCTATACTACAAATCGAATAATTTTTTTAAGTTTTCATAATTTTGGAAGATAGGTATGTTGCAGTAAGTTAAATTGCATGTGGCATCAGCTAGAACATCACAGTCACTAAATCTTAACCAATATATGGCATATCAGTTAGGAAAGGGGGGGGGGGAGAAAACCACAACTTAAAAATAAACATGTGATAAAAGTAGAAAATATATTTATGCTCATAAACATATTTATATTAACCTAATATAAAGTAATACATGTAATATTCATACCACATTATAAAAAATATCTCAATGAGATACTCAATTTGAATGACAAAATAAAATTTTACTTTTAGTAACAAAAATACTAACAGAAAATTATATGACATATAAAACAATTAAAACCTGATTTTTTACTACCTGAATTAAAAGTATTTAGCAAAGAAAATTATGAAATTCAAACATAATAAAATTTCATAACTTATTCTGTGGATAGTCTTCTGTATGAGAACAGTATCAAGGTGATCCAAGATATTTACAATGACACCTTACTAAAAATATCTGTTAAAAAAATACACAAGCACTGCAGCAGATGGGAGTTTAAATTTTAAACACATAAATGTTGCAGCACTTCTTCCAAAAATATTATAGCACATATTTTCTACTTTCTAACAAACAAAAAAACCCATCACAAAGCATCTACAAATTTTTCCTCTTTCACAAGACTATTTATTAATAATTTTATTACCATGTGTTCCTGTAGTAATGATTTAAGATTTCTCATATTCTGTGCATAATTTTTAAATTAAAATATATATGCAGATTACTGAACAGATGATATATATTTAGGGATGAATCCATTCTTACCATGTCAAACTTTTTCATAAATACATGAAAAAACTGAAAATCAAATTCTGTATCATAGAATAAGTTCATATTTGTTACATTTTAATCTTTTTGTTTATAACTGCCAGTATACATATCCACCCAAATATTCTAAGCCCAAAATATCTTGGGACATGTATACTCACTGAAGAATTTCATTAATCTTAACCATTTGGGTCCCAAGCTGCACAGTCCCGATGTTGAGATTTTATGTCAAGAAAACCCTGAACATTTCGAACATTATGGACAACTAACGGTGCGTTACCAATTGTTGAAGTCGCTTGCTCAGATTTGATGAAGCAAGTACATTACACAGCTCTTTTTAATGCAAATAGTACATTTTACAATAGGTAAAACAATACTATAGCTCTGATTGGGATTCATTGGTGTAAAATGAACAAAGCACTATTGTGCCACTTGGCATTTCTCGACATATAATAACACACATGCTATTGCGCTGCTTGGGTCTTTTCATACTCATTCTGAGAAAGTGCGGTTGACCTGTTTGGGATTCTTCGACAGTGTTTTTTCAATACCCCCTGGGACTTGAACAATTAAATATCCTCATTTGATACAGTTTAAAAAAAAGGGGGGGGGGATATGTTGTCAAGATTTGAATGTTAAGTTCTTTCATTATTCTTCTTTCAAGTTTACTTTGCAAATTTTGAACTCTACACCATATTTTTAAAATGTTAAATGAATTATATTTTTTATTTACTTGCTTATTTCTGGATTTAAATATTTACCCAACAGATATTTTGGAGCATGTTTTTGTAAGTTGCCCGTACAAGAAAAATCAAATTGATACAATCCCTTTTGAAATCTTCCAGAGAAAAATATATGCCATCCATCATTCATTTTTGCAGCATCATTTCATTCCATTAAAGCACAGGTATTTGGATACAGGGCAGAACACATTTTTTAAAAAACTAGACAAAAGCATTGAATACAATTTTTCCCAGGCTTCTAATCACAATCAAGTTTGTCACACACAAAGATACCTTTCATCTAATTTTATAAATGCTCTTTAAATGTATCGTTTATAAGTCTATTCCTTTAAGCAGAGATTTAGAATCCACCATTTATGAACAATTTTAATGTATTTTTCTGTATCTTCATAGTGAGGTGTTAAAATTTTTTTTCCTATTTGTAAAAAGCCTTTAAAAATAAATTCTCTGAATATTTTTAGCGCCACATTAATATTTTGTTTTTCCATTAATTGGTTGTTTATGAACATTGCAATAAGAAGCAATACAAAAGCTAATGGTGACAGACCTCATAATTTGATCCATGATTACCAAGGGTGATTGATACATGAGCTAATATCCTACTCTTCATGTTTCTAAGCCACACTAACATGAACCTAAATAAATTAATGTGCTACAGTCTCTCTCTGTATGATTAACCTTCAGTGGCATCAGGTTTTAAGCTCAGACTTAATAGAAACAATGTCAGCTATGACTTCATAACCATGACCACTCAGGCAGCCAATTCATTTTGTTTTTCACATTGGTTGGTTCTAAGACTTTTAAAGATGAGCCTGTATTCAAATTTAACTCAGATAAAAAAAAATTGAGATTTTAAGCCTTATGGCACATGCAATCCAAAAATTTCAATATGTAACAACTCATTTTTTTCATAATTGTATATTTAACATAATCCTATTTTTTATATTTCAAGAATTGAAAATAATTACCTATTGATTGCTGTATACATCCTTAAGAAGTATTGAACAGAAGATTTTATGTTGTTAAATATTTGAAGGCACTTATTAAATATAACGGGAACTATTTTTTAAATACCAGTACTAAAAAATTAAGAATTTTATAAAATAATTCTTACAGGAACAAAAATAGTATCGACACTAAAAAAATTGTTTTGAGAGAAGTTTATTGCACTAATGATATATTTATAACAATGCACTTAGAACAGTGATACTCAACTTGCAGCCCATGGGCCGCATGTGGATCGCTGGTCTTTTCTGAGTGGCCCGGTCATGGTCCATTGCACTGAGAAATTTAATTATTTAAGAATAATGTACTAAAAATTTAGTAGGAAATTCTATCAATCAAGCAACCAAATCTAGCAATTTGCTTTTTTTCCCCAGTAGAATGTAAATAAGAGACTTCATCACAGATGAAAGGAAATCGAAATATTACCCCATATAATTCAGTAAAAAATTTTAAAAAGTACATACTTTTGTATGCATGTGTTTGATAGAAAGGTCAATATAGTATTAAAATAAAGCCAAAAATTAGTTTTGATATTTTGATCAATTTCACTTTGTTCAATGTTGCTTTGAACTTATGCCCATTATCCTCATGTTGTAGCCTGCGTGAAATACCTGTCATATACACTCAGGAACATTGAAAATAGCGACCTAAGAAGGAAGCTAAGTACAATTGCGAAACTTTGCAAATAAGTACAGCGTAATGTGATATGCAAATGATCCAAGTTTTGTGCCAATACGCATGCTCATACACGCTGAGGTGGCGCTACAATCAGGAAGAGTGTGCTATATAAGCCAGCGCAAATTCAAAGATTCATAAACGTGACGATTACCCGCCGATTGTTGGAAGACTTTGGTAAGCGAAACATGCCAGGTAAATGTGCTAGAAGACATTTCTCACAGTTAAGCAAGTTTGAGAGAGGCCTGATCATCGGGATGAAAACGTGTTGCTAGCCAGGTGGATCGTTCGGAGTGTGCCGTTAGAAATTGTTGGGAGCAGTGGACACGAGAAGGTACCCACACGCGGAAAACCGGGTCTGGAGCGACCAGGAAGACCCGAGGAGAGAGGATTGAAGGATCGTGCGGCAAGCACTTGTGGACCCCACAGTGACTCGTTCAACGATACGAGCAGACATAAGCGTAGCAATTGTTCCACAAACAATTTCCAGACACTTTGCAGAAGCAAATCTTAAATCCAAGCGCCCTTTCGGTGCACTCCCTTTAACACCAGAACATCGGCAACTGCCTCTACAGTGGTGCCAAGCCAGATCAATGTGGAATGTCACAGATTGGCAAAAGGTTGTGTTTAGTGATGAATCCCGGTTTGTTTTGGGGACAGATGATAACCGTGTACAGGTGTGGATGCGCCCTGGTGAGCAGTACAATTCCCCCCCACACTGCCCGCACAGCTGGTGTAATGGTCTGGGGGCAATAGCCTATGATAGCTGGTCCATTTTAATTGTGATGTGTGGAACCTTAACGGGCCAATGTTACGTTGATGATATTCTTCGACCCCATGTAGGACCGTCTCCCAGGGGCAATTTTCCAGCAAGATAATGCTCGTCCGCAAACAGCAAGAGTTGCTCAAGACTTATTACGTCATTTTCAGACTCTTCCATGGCCGGCCCGCTCCCCTGATTTGTCCCCTGTAGAGCACGTGTGGGATCAGCTAAAACGGCAGATGCCCTCGTGTCACTCTGTACATGATTTAGAGTTGGCTGTTCAAGATTTGTGGGCCCATCTGCCTCAGGACAACATAAGGTGTCTAATCAACTCAATGCCAGACCGTGTGGTGGCATGTATTGCAGCTGGAGGTGGTCCAATGCGCTATTGAAGTTGCCCAGTATTTGTGTCGTTGCACACCCTGTATTCGTTTAATTGTCTTGTTTTTGAGATCAAGTGAATCTCTCATCTGTGTCATTATGTGTATTAAATTTCATTTCAATCCGATGCTTTCTTCTTGGGTCGCTATTCTCAATGTTCCTGAGTGTATATGTGGCCCGGTAGGAAAAAGGATGAGTACCCCTGCCTTAGAAGCAACATAAGGATTATCAACAATGTACCTCATACTTTTGATCAAAAATGAAGCGACAATGAAGAAGCCTAAGTCAGCACTCCACTCCCATAACTTTTATACCATGTTAGTGTGAAGGATTTGAGCCTTAACAGAGTTAACATGCATCAGCCCCACTACACAACAGATCTTTATAGAAATCAGAGCTCAATTCTATGACTGGACTGAAAACACCACTGATCAAGAACTTGTGATCATGACAACTCAAACTAGCACAGCACCTAATTAATCTATTGGCACAATAATCTTTGAAATCTATTTTGTACCGCTGTAATGAATATGACAAATGTTAGCAAAGGTCATTTTTCCTTCTTATACATAACAATTATATATGATACATACCAGTTGCAGCTAAATGATTTACAACAGTATACTTGTCCTTAGATCCAATAAGACATGCTGGAAATATAATAGAATGGAATGGAACATTATCTTTTGCCATAAATTGATAAAGCTGAACAATGTCTGGTTGTTTCCACCATTGCTCCCATTTATCTGTGTAGTTAGCTGTAATGGATAGATATCCAATAGGTGCATCAAACCAAACATAAAATACCTAAAAAAAATAAGTCAAAAAATGAATTCAAACATTAAAATTTTAAATAGAATGAATGAAAGGATAGTTTAATAAATTTAAACAACCCAAACAATTTACATCAGAAAATAAAATCTGACATGCGTTAATATTTAAGAATCACTTACTTGCATCAGATAAAAAAACTCATAGTAGTAACCTTAGTTGAAGAGAGGTTAAGAACTATGTTAATTTTTTAATCACCTAACAGAAACCTTTTTGTAGTTAACAAGATATTAAGGTAACATAGCAATCATACGTATACATCAATCTTGTAATAGGATATTAATGATAGATCTAGTAATTTTGTACTTACTGCTAAACCACTTTTTAAATTCTCAAGCTATGTTAATATACAAATTTGGGAACAAAATCAGAGTTAACTCTTCATATAATACAGGTAAGCCTCCTACAACGCGGTAGATACGTTCCTCAAAAAAGCCGCGTTATAAGAAATTGCATTGTAGGAGATATGAACACCACGTAAAGCAAATCACAAGTGACATGTAGGTATTAACAGAAAAAAGTGAATTGTGAAATGCGTAGTTTACCTGATTGATTTTTTTCGATAATTCGAGCAGTCAAGGGTTGCCAGTGTTGAAAAAAATCTACAGTGATGCCACTTTATGTAATTTTATTTGAAGCGTAATAGAATATGTAACAACAAACGTGTTGTAGGAAAATTTGAACTGCGTTATGGAAAAAATACTCAATATCTGAAATGTGTTGCAGCGAAATCGCATTGCACAAGTACCGCGTTAAAGGAGGCTTACCTGTAGTTAATAATCCACATAATAGTTTTATTGCATCATGTTTTAATACAGCACTTTCAGCAGAAATGAAAATACCAAGTCACCAAATTCCAATTATTAACAGATTATTGCTATGATTCAGCAGCAAGAGAAAAGTGTCTCTATATTCTGCAGTTCAAAATCGTTATAAATATTCACTTTTTCAGCATAAAAAAAATTTACAAGAAAAGCACTGTTTAGCAAAATAAACATATGAAATACTATTCCTTTTTAAGATTATATGTATTTTCACACAATACACATCATTTAAAAAATATAAGAGAAATTTTTTGCAAAAAATTCTTAGTATAAAGATAATATACTTAAGATTGTCTTCGGCAAATGTACAAGAGCCTGAACTAAATGCAAAACACATTTTTAAACAGAAAAATATCTCAATTTTAACAAAAAGCTGTAATTTTATAATTTATACATCTTTTATAATATAACATTTTTAAAAGTTTAAAACATTCCATAGATAATTAATTTTTCCTTCAAACATGTAAAAAGATAGCTCATTGAGCATTACAGTATAGGAGAAAAAATGTGAAACACATTTTATATTAGAAGAAATGGGTCAATTCAGGTAAAAATGAGTAGTCAATAAAATATGCTGTGCCCTTTATAAAATAGCAGGACCAGAATATAGTATTAATGTTGGAGTATTTTTATATCTGAAAAGATGTTTCAAATTCAAGTCCTATTTTTTAACATTTAGCAAAAACAGCCTTAAAACAATTCTTTTTACTATCAAACTAACAGAATAGTAAATACTTAAGAGAGAGTTCATACACATTAAATATTGCACACAACTTATTTTACAAGCAAATTGTTTGGAGTAAAATAAACTTACATTTTTTGTTGTTTAAAAATAAAATTAAATATAATATCATAAAATTAATAAATTTGTCATAAATTTTATTGGATTTAATATTGACTTGACTTCAGTATATCAAGATCAGTGAATTTTTTTAAATAATTTAAATCTGCATAACCGCAAAAAATAAGAAATCAATAAATCTTGTAATAAGCAATATTTCATTGGTATTCAAAGTGCGCTTACTTTGTCAGTAAATCCTTCCAGTGGAACAGGTATACCCCACTTAAGATCTCGAGTAATACATCTAGGTTTTAATCCTTCTCTCAGCCATGAATTAGCAATAACTTTAGCAGTATTTGACCAATGTCCACAAGAGGTAACATTATCTAGATGTTTCTTCACAGATTCTTCTAACTGTAAAGTTCACAAAACATAAGAAGGTTGTAGCAAAATATTTTAAATGAATTGTATGTTTAAAAAGAAATAAATCCTCGGAAAATCTGCAAAATAATAATCTACGAAAACTAGCCAATGTGAGTAAGCATAACTTATTTATCTAAATGTATCAAATATGAAATACTCTTTCTAAACGAGGAACTTACAATTAAACAACAAAAGATTTACCAAAGATTAGCAATCACTCTACCTGCTCTTTAAACCTATAGTAATGGCTTGGTTTTCTTTCTGTTTATCATATATTTATTCCTCAATTATCAAAATATTTTATGAAAAAGAAAAACTAATTTTTTAATTTGAATTCATTAAATATTTTTTTTAAAAAAGAAATTGAATACAATGAAGAATACTCAGCAAAGTTTTAAGGTTAAATTAATAATTTTCAAAGAATTTTTTAAGCATAAACATTTTACTTTCACAATGTTGCTGTTGAGGAATCGAGAATAAATCTGTCAAAACATAGGAATTAATAATTAATGCAAAATGAAATAAAAAGATATTTGTAATTATGATTTTGGTAATATATGAAATTAGAATATTAAGTTATCACATTCATATACAAATAAAATTCTAATACATTCAAAACTTTAAAAATATATATTAATTTTAACTAATGCAAACATTTATTATGATTTTTTTTCAGTGATCAGAAAATTATTTTATATAATAAAAAGAGCAAACAAACCTTAGGCAAATTTAAAAACAGGTGTTTGGAGGATTTCAGATGTGGTGTAGCTCTGCAAAGTTTACATTGAGGTTGTTTCAATTCAGCAGCATTAATTAATTTCCCACATTTATCACACTGATCTCCCCTTGCATCTTCGTACTGACAGAGTGGACAAATACCTTCAACAAATCTGTCTGCTAGAAATCTTAAAAATTATTTCTAATAAATCCATTATTTTTAGAAGACACATGATAGTTTAAAAACCATACCAATATAGAGTATTGCTATTTTGCTTAGCAAAAAAATTAAGACATCAAGCATTTTATCAAAAATCTGGCACTTGAATAGTTTGGTATATCCTGATTTTAAGACAATGTTAGGAGTGAGTGAATATTAACATTGCACTGTTCGGCTACTCAAGGGCTTTTGGTGACGGACCTCATAATTTTAAACCATGGTCAAGTGACGAGGACAACACCTGAGCTGGCACCCCCTCTCCTAACTACCACAACACATCAATGGAGGACGTTTGAGCTCTCGCAGATGTAACATGCGTCGCTCCTCTACACTGCGGGTCTTTAGTGGTACCAGGCTTGAACTCATGACATGCTAGCCATGAGTCCGTTACCTTGACCACTAGGCTACCACAGCCACACAATGTTAGTAAAAACTAATGTTTCACTTCCTCTTCTCAGTGTATGGAATTGATGACAGTTACGAATTCTTGAGATTTCTCATAGCAAACATTTTTTTCCACCTAATTAGTAAACTTCCTGCTACAATAGTTTCTCCACTAATACGAATTCTTTAAGTACTTGAACTGTACCTAAACTGCTAAATTGTTTCAAACAGTATTTAAAAATTTTATGGTAACACCCTACTAGTACAAATAATACTTAACTAGGCAGTATATTCTGAGCTGTAGGTTCCCTCTTCTATCTATAAAAGTATCAATGTTGTGCCAAGCTGTTTTCTTCTGTTTACACTTTGTAATTTCACTTTCATAATGTAGCATTCTGATGATAATATGTACCTGATTCCAGAGCATCATTTTCTTAGTGATAGTGATAAAATTCCTAAAATATTTTACAAACTGGTATTAAGTAGAATGTTTTTTTAAGTTCCACTACCCATGTTTCTACACACAAATTAAGATAGATTCATTAAACTCATCCAATTCATCTGATAAAAAGTTGACACTCTTATAGTTAAAGTTGACTCTCAGTATTACTTCAGTTGTTGAAGATTTCAGTTGCTACAATCGAGCGATTGCTTGCAAATAATCTTTATCATTTGTATTTTAGACACTGATAGTTGTATCTGAGTGATATAGGTTTTTTTTTTAATCTACGCCAGACCTAGGCATGACTGCCATCAGTCTATGTCGGGCAACCCAATACAGTTCTGAGACACACACATAAAAAGAAAATTTGTTAGCAGCATTAACAGCTACTATGTCAGTAAGTCCAGGACAAGAATCCAGGTGGTCTCCACACATATCTCCATTAGAACAAAGTGGGCACGTTGGAGAATCAGCAAAACCAAATCTGAAAAGGTGCTTTCTGAGGTAGTCATGTCCAGTCTGGACTCTGAAGTTTACGACAGCCACAGGTCTTGACAGGTCGCAAGGAATGGGACTCCATTAAGGAACCCCAACTCTTTCCATTCGCAAGTTCTTGACAATATCTCGAAGACGGGTCTTGAATCTAGAAGCAATGATCCTTTAACGCTATGGTAGCCAAGAGGAGAGTCAGGCTGAGATAGAGCAGAGCCAGCTACAGCTAAGGCATCTGCAAGTTCGTTACCCTTCACTCCACAATGACTTGTACCCACTGAAGGGTTACATTGCACCATTATTTATTAGAGAATTTATCATGTGTTGGCAATCAAGAACAAGACCATTTCTCGAAGGTAGAACTGAAGAGACTGCTAAAATAGCAGCCTGTGAGTCTATAAAAATTGCAATGTTTCGATCTTCTCTTTTACCAACCTCAGTCAGTGCCATATGGACCAAGCCACTTCACCGTCATAGTTAGTACAATTTGCACCAACTGCCCTGCTAAGGCTGAAATACCTGGAGTAAACCCCCGCACCAGCATTATGATTAGCTCCAGCAGCAGAACCATCCGTATACACATGTAGCCAGTGTGTCTCGGGAATCTTTGCCAATAGTGGCCAAAGCAGCATTCTCAACTCAGTATTGATGCAGGGTCTTTTATTGACTGGCAGCACCAAATCCAAATTATAACAGGCTGGGCTCAAGAAGAATAGAAGAAGAAAAGAAGGTGTAAAGATCTTCTGGGATTTATTTTGCTGCTATATCCTGTACTTTACAGATTGTTTACCTACAATAAATTTCATTGCTCTTAAAGTACTGATTTGCTCTTTGAGACTGATAGAATAAAATCCTAGAACACGATTTACGTAACAATATCATTGTACAAGGTCACAAATGATTATTAGAAAACAATATGATTTTGAGAAGAAAAAAACAGACTTAAGAATCAAAATTAATTTTTGAAATTATCATTAAATTACAAAAAAAAGAGAAAAAATTAAAGTAATAAAGGAGAAATATTTTTTATTGCCATTAATTATAAGCAAAGGAAAAGCCGAGAGACAAAAGAAAAAAAATAGTTTACACAATTCAAATTTTTACAATACCAACAAATTAAAATATATATAAAAGGTAACATACCTCTCACAAGAAGCACAAAATAATTGTTCAACTGAATCAACAAATACTAAGTCTTGAGTGTAAAGTTTAAGGAAAATTATTTGAGCAATCCTGGTGAGGGAAAAATTTAAATCAAAAATTTTTTATCTTAATTACAAATCAAACATTTTTCATTAATTTAAAAACATTAACAAAAATAATATACTCAGTTGTTTTGCAGTAATGTTCTGCCAAAATAATCAAATGAAATATTAAACCATTCATATATTTCTGAATGCAATTTATGATATTTATCAATATTTCTTTGGGAGTTACTTTCATTGCAATGGCTTTAGTTTCAGTTGCTGTACCATATTCATCTTACCACAAATATAAAGAGTATTATAGCCTCTAGCTCTACAATACCTAGAAAAAAATTTTTTAATTCAAAAATTAAAAAGGAATTTACAAAACAGTGATAATTCAACAAAAAAAATCACTTGAAATATTAGAGATGTAATTTAAAAAAATAAATTAATGATGCTACATATAAATTTGCAGAGAGAAAGGAAGTAAATAAATACATGCAAATAAAACTTAAGAATGACTGTAGCCATCCATTAATTATCACACAATATTTTTTCTCTAATTAAATTAACTGTTCAACTGAAAGAAATCATCTTGCAATGAAAATCACAACTATATACACAACATCCTTTTACATCAATGTGATCACTGAATACTTCCAACCCTGATACACTATAACTAATCCTAGAAGGTGCATGCAGCAATAATAATGGAAGGTATATAAAAGTGTGGGAAAGAAGTGGAAAACATTGAAAATACTGCAGTAATGCAAAAATGGAATAATTTATCTTGCATCCCAAAGAGCATGGCCATTGGCTTCAAGGTGAAGAGTGATAGGATTTCTGAAACAGCATATTTTGTGAACCAATCAGATATCTCAAAGTAAAAATGAATCATGCTCACCAAAACACTATCTAAAATTCGGAACATGGAAATATGGTACACACAGGTCACAGATGACAAAGCAAATGATGACTGTAGAGTTGTGTTAGTGAATAGTATTGCAACAACAGTCGACCAACTGACCATCCAAACAAACAAGAAGCCACCTAAAGTGCATAACCTCAATGCAAACATTGCTGTTCATGGG
>BMAO01012424.1:0-18486 GCA_019973975.1 Trichonephila clavata
TTTCATCAAAAATGGGAATGTTATTAGGATAGGTATGAAAAATCCTGACTACTGCTTAGTGTTTCAGGTAGAACTTTTAGCTATTGAGGAGGCTTTGAAATTTTGCATACAGGAGTGTTAATCAGATATTTGGTATTGTGTTCTATTCAGATCTGTCTGAAAGGTAGAGGCATGGTTAAATCGACAACAGAGTATTTTCCAGTTTTTAAACTGCTTGATTACCAATATTAGGATCTTTTTCTGGGGATACCGTCGTATGTGAACGTTTGCGGGAATGAGATTGTAGATGGTCTGGCCTGTGAGAGCAGTCATAAGGATTCTACGCATTTTGGCTACCTTACTTTTTCAGAAATTGCTACCCGGGTCAAACAAGAAATCAGTTCCTTTTGGAAGCAGGCCCCCGTACATGAATAGTATGAGGAAACCGACCTGAGATTTCTTTGATTGAGACAAGCAGTAGGCGAGATGAAACGGTTCTTGCTAGGCTTCACAGTGGACATATTCGAGCTCAGCGGCATGTGGCGCGTCTTAAAGTTTACCCTTCTTGTCCGAATTGCAATGTGACTTAATCCGTCCTACCCCCATCTTCGCTTGTATTGGTTGCCATATGAGCCAGTTCTCTCAACCTGCTTAGTTTTCCATTGTTAAAAACGCTTGGGTTCATGGACCTTGATCTAAATGTTTCTATCGATCAAGAAGTATAAGAAACAACAACAGCATAAGTGTTACTTGAATAGATATTTTTCTGCGTAAATTAAGTATATTGTATTTGGAGCTTCATTTATGTATACATGCATATGCAAGATACATACATACATACAGATGTATATTAAAAATAACATAATTTTAATTTTGTATTAAATATTCCAATACCAAAATTTATTTTAATTTCATATAGTACTAATTAAATCCACCATTAAACTAATCTATATTATAAAACTTTTCATATGACCTTTTCACGATGAATACTTTTTGTTTGAGTATTCTAATGTATAATGAATTTTGATTGAAGTATCCTTTCAAAAACGTCTGGTACATTGTAGCCGAATAGCATTGTCACGAACTCGTAGCCGGCGTTGTCAAGTTCTAGGTTCGAGTTCAGGTGTACTTAAGGGCCCGTCACCTAGAAAGGCTGATGCACGTTAAATCCGTCGACACTCTTCATAATATCGGCATGATGTAGAAGCTTATAGAGTAACGGGTCAGCTCAACTGTAGTCTTCACCACTGATCGTGGCTCAAAATTACGAGGTCCGTCGCCAATAGTCCGCGCGTAGATTCTAAGCGCGCAAATATTTCTACCTGTCTTGATACTAAGGAAATTTTGGAGAGGTGTTGCAGGGTCATCAGAGTTTCTTTAAGGGAAACCATCCTTGCTTGCTTATCTAATAAAATAATTGTTCTTTAGGAAGCACGGCATTGGACCATTCCTCTGTTGTCAGCACTTGATTGTCACATCAAACAATTGGCATTATACCATTCTATATCTAGGTAACTTCGGTTCAAACTATCAATGGGCTCAGTGCCTGGTCGGCATCCTGCATTTGTCCATGGCTGACCATACTGAAGGAACCCTATTATAAATCAATTTTCCGACTTTAGACTTTGCCTCCTTTAGGCTAACTTAGAAAAAACATTGCCATCGCACATAAATAAATTCGTTATACGAATTTATACGCTGTTTAGCTGGTGCATACTAAGACGCATGAGTTCTTAAATTTTCATACTTTTTATTTGTTGCTTACACCCCAGCTTGGCCTCAAAATATTCTAAACATCTTGAAATTTGAGAATATGGTTTGTTCTTCTCAAAACTACAATTTAAATAGCCAATTTTCCCTATTTTTACGCTGGAGTGTATACTAGTCAAACACGAAATCCTGCAATTTCCCCATGAAATCTCCATCTTTCCAATCACAGTTAACTGGTTAAATCACAATCGAACACTTCTAAGAAATCAATAAGTTGCTATCCTATCCGAAAAATTGTTTTGTTAAGAACGAACCATTCGGAATAAGTTATAGGTAAGAGCTTTTGGAATATTTCAAGCAACTAGGAACAACCCAACTCCTGCAATCATCCAATAAAAATTTTATCACATAATTCTTTTAAAGAACATTATTTACAAAATTTAACATGGAAACTGTACTGGTTTCTTTTTTTCATAAAGGACCTATTAGACTTTTTCCATTTCCATAAAGGTTCTTTCTGCTACTAAACATGTGCAATAAATTTATACTAGAGAAAATATTGTTTCTCTCCAGAATATAAATTTTGTTCATCGCTTAGTTTGTGACAACTTTTTCCAGACGATATATTTTATATCTAACAATATTTTTGTTATTTATTTCTTCGTGACATTTGGCAACAGTGTAGTAAGATTACATGGCTAGATCGTACAGATATCATTTTGCTTGATCAGGTATCATATGTTTTATGCAACTGCCTTGGACTAATGAATTACCAAAGTGACAAACAGTTTCATCCAAAGCTTCGTTTATAGTAGAGAAATAAAAAGAAAGATTTAAATAATAATTAGGAAAATATATAATAACAGTTTTTTTTTTTATTATTTTTTTTTTTTTGAAAACGATATCTTGATTTAAAGAAAAACAACATCGTTATTATTTCAGTTGTTTTTTTACTAAGTTTGGTTTCTATGTATTATTGAATTTTTTAAATGCAGTGGGTCCCCTGATTTAATGAACCTCTATTTAACGAATTTCGCATTTTAATGAATTTTCTCTTTTTCGATTAAATGAAGGCAAACCCCCTATTTAACGAATAATAATCCCTGAATTAACGAATAACTTCAACAACAAATTAATTTTATTAGTTTGTATTAAAATAATTTTTTTTTGCAAATAAGATAAACCTTTTGTTCGGAACCGAAAAAAAGATTTTTCTCACTAACAGCAAATTTCGACGCGAAAGGGTGCAGACAATATTAGACTTTACAGGCGCAGACAAGTCAGGAGTGTAACCTATCGCGGGATTTTGAATAGAACATTAAATTCCTTTCTTAAATCATCCCACTCAACAACGTAGGGGATATTTTAAAATTTAAACGAATATGTTATATTTGATGACGGATTGCCTATCCGTGCCATTAATAGAGGAAATTGTTTGATTAGTCGGCGCTATGATAGCTATTCTGATGCATAAATTGATAATGAAAATTTTATCAAATCTGTTACATTTTCTAATGCTCTACGTCCGGGTAGACATTAAAGTCGATCGCGATCGACTGGTGGATTGCCAGACATTTTGGGGTGACCGTCTTCACTAAGACCTAATAATCATACGAGAGTTCAGAAATATAGTATTTATTCGAATCTTAGCCGCCATCGATTCTAAGCCGTGCCCCAAATCTCAACAAGATTTTGTGAAAATTGAAAATAGTCTAAAATGGTTTATCGATATCCAATTTTACGAAATTTAAAACAAATTTAAGAGAAAACTAATAAGGAAAAAAAATATTTCAAGTATTATAAACTTTAAATACATGCATGAAGGTAATGCAAACAAATTTTTTTCTCTCAATTCTAAGCTTATCACATTGGGGAAAAAAGTGAGGCTTAGATTTGAATAATAGGGCATTTTAAAAAATACGGAGGAAAATCGAACCATTGGAGAAAATTCCGTTGAATAGAAATACACTTCGCTATTTGGAGGAATTTTACGAAGAAAATCGGAAAATATTCTTGGTTCCAGCAAAAAGTTCACTAAATAGAGAACTCGTAAAACAGAGGGGTGTAAAATGAAGGTATTGTACACTTTCTTTTAGCTCACTACACCTACGTCACAAGGTGGACCGCAACACCTTGAAAAAATTAAAAGTAGCCCGTACCCTGGACAAGTCTACCCATAGCTGCTCTACTTTTTTTTATAAACTAAAACACACCTTATGCAACAGAATGTAAATGATGCAGTACTTCTGCTCTGCATGAAGTCGAAAAAGAACTCTGTCGAGTCCGGAATCAAAAGATTATCAAACATCTTTGTCGGTATTTTAAAATTTCCAATTAACTCATGCGTAATAATTCACTAATAGTATTTTTAGCTGTTGGATAAGAAGTGGGAAATTTCTAACTATGGATATTTTTGTGTAGTTTCTTATTATAGAATTTCCAAAATGTAAGTGCAAAATATTTGTATTTTGTTTGGACCCATATATAACGAATAACTTCGAATTAATGAACAAAATGTTCGGTCTCGATGAATTCAACAAATCGGGGGTCGATTGTAATATTTTTTCTCTAATGGGTTGCGTATTGGTATTATTTACCTTTGCAGACCTAGTTCATTCCCCAGGAGCTGGTATCACTTTTTAGTGCGGCACGTATAGACGACAACATTTGCCGCAAGTAATTTTGACGCCCAGTTTCCTTCCCAAATGGAGGTACATGAGCTCTAACGATGCGAAGATGAGCTTAGGAATTTAATTTTGCCGTGAGCACCAAGCCAAACAGGCATTTCAAGGGATTTTTGCATGCCGCATTATCATACGACATGGCCGCTGTCATTTTCTGCATCATGAAAATCTACCGACTTGGGAAGAGGGTTGAGCCCGCAACCTTGGGTGCAGAAGACCAGCGACAAACCAACTGCGCCTCCCAGACGGCGCAGTTGATGGCAGCAGATGATTGTAATTTGATATTGCAATCTCTTTCTCCTTTTCTAAATTAACCACCCTTGGGTTGTAAATTATATGAATAATTTATTTCAATTACTATACATTTTAAACATAATGCAAACTTTACTAAATAGGTATAAATTTAAAGTATTAGACTTTATTCGTTATTTTTAATTCAGGTAAGCAACGCTACCTGTACAATCATTAGTTACAGTATAGACTCTAAAGTACTGTAATTAATTCAAAGCCTTAAATGCACCAGAAAGAAAAAAATATCTGTTCTATCAGTTTACATTTTTCAGCAAATTTTTACAAAGCATCCGTAAACTTTTGTCAATAAACATGCATGAAAAAATATCGGAAATAAAAGAAAATAATAAATTTATAGAAACCTTACTTGCGCTTTATGCTTTCAGATCCATTTTATTTCAATTTAATAAACGTAATTACCTAGATCTGAGTAAGTAATTAGATGTTACATAGGATTAATGTTCCACTTAAGATTTTTTCAAAATGGCTATTAGTCCTTTTTAAAGAATTTTTAATTCATTTTATACGAGATACCTTAATTTTAATTTTGCATTTAAGTTTCATTTTATTTTCTTTAGTTTGCCACAGTACATTAGAAGATAAAATCTTTTAAAATTATTATCTTCAAGGTTAAATTAGTTTTATCGGGTTGTTGCAGTCGTTAAAGAATGGTGTAGACTTCTTGTTTTATGAAACCCAGATTTATTTTCACACACACATTAAATAAAGCCACGGAAACACTAGAAACAAACAGTTACATAACATATAACATAAAGTGACTCGGACGTGATAGCGGTACACGAAAGCTTTCTTTGTTGGTTCTTGGTATCAAGCTCATTATAATTTGGGTCAACCAGAAGATTTAGAATTATATGATTTCCGGTAAAGATTTTTGTGATTCGTCAGAATACATAGATGATTCAAGAATGCATCATCTTATTTTAAAATCGCTAATGTGGCAGTTTTTAAAAGATAAAACTGTAGTTACTTCTTTCTAGGCGGGTAAGCTAAGAATTAATTATCGCGAGAAGTCTTGGAGGGCTGAAGACCATTTTGGAATAAAATCCCTCGAGGGGAAATTTAGGAGGATATATATATATATATACTCAACTCACTTTTTAATCCTTTGAAGAAATGACCACAAAAAATGAACTGTAAAATAATTGATATAGAATATATATATAAACAAATAGAGTAAAGAAGCTACATATGTAATAAATTGTTTGAAATATAAAATTTCAGTTGTCGTGCACAGGGTACTAAAATTTTTAAAATTTTACATAAAAGGAAAAGCCTTGAGAAACGTTTCAGAAATACTGAATAAATTTTTTTTCCAGTTTTAAATTCTAAAATAATTTCGCTAATCACATTTTTTTTCTGAGAGATGACACAATAATGGCTTCGTATTAATATTCGTATGTGTTCATTTTTTTTTTGTTTCTTCTTTTAATACTGCAGCTGCAATACGAAATAGGCATCTGATTTTCGTTGACATAAGTTAATGTGTAAATATCCGTATTCTAACCCAGAAAAACATATCTTTGGGAAACAAATACCTTATTCCGTCCATCCGGTATAGTGGTTAGCGACGCTGAATGTTTGTGTCTTAGCTGCATGGGGTACTTTAAATACCCGTCGAGCCGCATGTCCTCTAGTGAGGTTGGTGGAAGGGGAAGAGAGGTGGGAGACCCCTGACCACACCCCAGTGTGTTCTTCATCAAAACTTGAGGGGGAATGGAATCAAAAAGTACTATACCCTGCATGGTACTCCAAGTTGCGGGCTAATGACAGACGTAAACTGACCCCTAGCCACGATGAGTTTTTATAAGCCTCGATCTGACGCAGTCAATCGGATGGCATTAGAAACAACATATGATCACAATAGTTAAAAGTTTGCAATGAAAAATTAATTACGACATAAATAACAAAATAATGCAATAATTATCTTTATTATCCTAGAATTATCCTTACATGATTTATCCCTGCAATGAAAATATATTTTAACATATGAAAGAAATGTATTTGTGAAGATATTTTTCATATGGAGTACTCTGAAAATTTCCAATAATTTGATGGGGCTGTGAGGAAAAAGAAGAGAAGTGGGAGGCCTTAACCATTTTGGGGTGGTTAAAAAAATTGGGGTAGAAACAGTCCAAATCGTACTGTCACCTGCATGGTGCTCAAAGCTTCGGATAACGACAGGCGTGCAATCTAGCCCTTTGCCATGATGAATTTCATGGCCCTCGATCTGGCACCGTTAGGCAGGTAGCATTAGCAACAACAACAACACAAATCCCTCGTTTTTCTGAAATCTTTTGTTACGAAACCGTAACAATAACAAATAAATTTATACATAAAAGTTATTAAGATAACGATATAAAAAATTGTTAATCTTTTTGCATTATATTTGTCTCAAAACACCGTAGCCGAGAGGTTGATCATGGTTTCGATCACGTGACTGGCGTTACCGAGTAGTGGGTTCAAGACTAGAAGTCGCTGAAGACCTACCGTGTAGAGGGGCTGATATCGAAGTTCAAAGTCCTCACTTTCCCGCGAAGTTCATAGAAAAGATGCCAGCTCAGGTATCGTCACTCGACACTTGAACGTGGCTCAAAATTATAAGTTTTACTTTGAATAGATCTCAAAGTGCGATGTTAATAAAAATCAAATCCATACTTTCATTTCTCCGACAAAAATACAATTGTACTTTGAAATCGAAAAGTTTATTTGACAAAATGACAATGATTCTAATGATGCCAATGACTTTCATCAAGATGATTTATTCCACTTAATTTAAGCTTCACTTCGCATTTTGAAAAAGAAAAAGAAAAGCCAGAATAATAAAGATTTATCCTCAGTTTGAGTGTTTATTTTTTCCCTCGTAAAACTAAACAGAACTCGGTAAAGATTTTCATTTTATTTTCTCACTATGCACATTATTCAATCTTTGAAACGCGGCAACAATAAAAAGAATTTCTCAAGCTTCTAAAAACAATTTCCATAATTGAAATTAACATAATTGACACTAATAGAGAGGCTTGCAGAAGGAATATTTTCTGCCACACGCTTATGTAAATCGCTTTTTGACAGAACGTTAAAGTCGAACGTAAATTTTAATCATGGCTAGCAAAAACTTAAGTGGATTCTCAAGAAAATCAAGAAAAGAACATTATGGCGGGAGAAAGCACAAAAGAACAAATGTTAGGCAATAATTTGTGAAGAGAAGAAAAATTTAATTTTATGAGTGTAAATTTATGTATTCTGTATTAGTACATTGAATTTATATTTCTCTGGTATGAATGTTTCGGCGTAGAAGTACAGGTTTTGATAGTTGATGATTAACCCAGGAATGGTAGCGCGGGGCACAGAATCACCCAAGGTTCACGAAATCCTTAGCTCTGGGAAAACCAATTATTTGTTTTCAATGTACTTGTCAGTATTCTCCTATATGACAGTGTTCATGGGAACTAAAATGTATTTGTCGCATATCTCCCTCTTTTTTGGGAGTGGCAAACGTTTGTTAAAATCTTAAGGTTCTTGGAGTGATTGAGAGTTCTCCACGTGACCACTTATGTTCCAACACAGGCTATTATGAACTATGTTCCATGAACAGGCTTGTGATCGAGTTAGTGGTTTTGATTGCTGTGTTGTACGACTCATTATGGTTTATAGATGTAAATGAACAGAATAAAAAAACAGAAGTTGGCCTCTGTGATCTCTATTGGATGAAGTTGAAACTGATCATAAGCAAGGGAACAGCCTGCTGAAGTAAAGGGCATTAATCATAATAGTAAAAGTAGATTTGGGAAAACGCTGGATATGAAACATTTGAGTTGAAAGAAAAATTTTAAAATGCTACCTAGAAACTCCATAAAGAGAAATATGAAGCCTCAAGTGTACTACAAGGCACATTAAGCCCTGTCAAAAGAATGCAAGCAAGAAAAAGTTCAACATGCTATTTGACGATTATCAAAGGACAAAAGAAAAAAACAAGATATCAATCATTGGCATGGCCAGGTAATTTTAGCGCGTTTTTCACATGTTGTATTTTACAATAATGCAACTAATGAAAACTTTTTACTAACAGAAAGTAGTATAATACTTAAAAAAAAATGTTATAATTAATAATTAGCATAAAAATTATTGATTACATATAAATCATTAAACTATTATAAAATCATTAAAAATTTTATTAAATAATGTAATGATTCACTTATACAATTGCAAAAAGTTTAGAACCTAAAAATAGTTAAATGATTATTCTGACTACTTCGATAATAGACACAACAATAATACAGGTCTATCATCAACTGTTGTTTGAGTACATTCAAATAGAGCAAAATGTAATATTTTTTATCTTATTTTTATTTTCTTCTTAGAAAGTCATAGAAAATGTTGGGGGAAAAGAAGAGTTTTAAAACTCTTCTGTAAAAGTTATACAATAATAAAAACTCTATAGCCACTTTAAATATTGTGCAATAAATCATGTCAAGTATAATTTGCTCACACACACTGCTTTTGAAGGAATTGATTTCTGACTTGAATCTATATAGGCAGTATAAAAGACACAGTGAATATTTCCACACGCACATTTCTATAAAGTTCTATTTATTCATGCAATTTTGATTTTTTATGAAGTAATCATAGTTTATTTGAATTAAAATGTAATATTGCAAATATGTCAATGCTTATTCACGCAGGAAAAAAAACGCAAATTAATACAATCATCTTACGTTAATCTTACATTTTGGAATTGTAAAACAGTTCATGTTCTTATATAGTAGATGTAAATTACTTTGAAACTCCAATTACTATTTAAAATGCATTGCATCAACTTGGTAAATAAGTTCTATTATCAAAACTCTTTTATAGCATGACTTAAAACACTTAAGTGTATCTATAACCTTGCGAGATCAAGTTCAAATGTTCTGCAATATTAATTATTAAATATACAAAACGCTTAATTTGTGTGTAACCTTATACTAACCAGTAGTTATACAAATAGTAATCATACAATAATATTAATACTGAGAATCGTCATAATATAATAATATTAATAATTGTAGGATTTATACCCAATATATAATTTTCTGATTGTCTTATTAAATATTAGAAATCCATTACCATAATGAACAATTACTTGATAAAAGGCATCTTCTAATATCACATTGATCCACTTAAAATAGTATTGCAATAATTTGCAAATATTATTACCTGTGTTAGGAGAAATTGAATATTATTTATAGAAGAGGATTCAAATGCTTACTTGTTTGTTGTTTTCTTTAGCAGTTTTGTGTCTAGTTTCTATTGCCCTTCTCGTTTCCAAGAAGGCATTCCTTTGTGCTCTGTCTGTGGAGGTATTTCGTTATACATACTCACCAAATTGATGCATGTATAAAGCAAACCATTAGTCAGCACCTGAAAGCAAATATGATACAAATTATTTCCTACATTTAGTACTCTCATGTGCATTTTTTAATTCACAAAATGTTTTAAGTAAATGAGATATTGAAGCCTGAGAAAATAATACTGCCGCTAAGTTGTATAAGCCATTTTAATTTTGGAAATTATTAAATAAATACAGGTGCTAGTTTTTTAATTATCTTACATTATATGATTTACCGTCTCTTTGTTATAATTAGGTTTCAACAGTTTTTTAATAATCAAACAATGTTAATGAAATATTAGAAATAGGTCGAAAATAGGCTGATTAAAGCTACAAAACAACCTGTTAAAACACAAAACAACAACAAAAATTAAGAAATTATATGACACCACTCCTTTTTTTTTTTTTTATCATTCATCTTTTATAATCCCTCTCTGCTTTTTCATTGTAATAAACAATAATGAGAATAAACGAGACCAAGTTTCAGAAATATTGAGTCATTATTTTACAACGGCTACTTCCAGTTCATTGGGATATGAAAACTTTATTATTAAAATTCTCTTTAATATGCTACAAAGAGTTTCCATGAGTCTCGAGTAAAAACAAGATTTGCTTTAAAGTTTTTTTATGGTAGTCAAACGGTATCTGATGATTATATAGCATAACTAGTTATATACAGAATCTACACATTCCAAAATTTGTGTAAATCACACAATACGTTTTGATTATAGGCTTTTTAAATAATTATCGATACACTAATATTCTTTCTGTTTGCTGATTGAAACATGCTTTTGGTTCCTTCCTTAAATCATTCCAAAAGTGTGAGTGTCCAACAAGATCATCAAAACGTGAAATTTATTTTTATAGGTAAAATATAATTTTTAGTTTTTGTCCAATGGCCTATTTTTAGCCAATTTCAATATTCCTTCTGGATGATGTTTCAATATTGTTGACGTTTTCTTTATTTTCATACATATTATATTAGTATTTTAAACTCTTTTGAACTGTGATATGGAGTTTCTTTGCTCTTAAATGTATCAAATTTCACGAGTCGAAAAATCCACTTTAGTTGACAGTTGAAAAATTTGTCCATCATCCCGAGTTGAAAAAAATCCTTTATCTTCCAGATCGTTTTATTTATTTTTTTAATCCCTTTTTTTGTTATGAAATTATGAATGGCAGTTTCAGAATTCTTCATTAACAAAACTATTTCTGTTTCACATTTACTAGAACTTTACAAGATAAAACTTTTTTTTAACTATAACTCTTTATATGACCCCAACTACAAATAAATGGTAAGTAACAGAAATAAAACCTGTACCTTTGTTTCTCGGCAATGTTTTTATGATGTTTTTAATGATTCTGATGTGATATAAAATAAATGTCTAAAGTGGTTTTATAATTTCTTAACAAACACATTCCTATTTAACATTCCGAAAAGTAATTGTAATAAAATTTATTTTTAAAGCTGAAATTATAATGCAAAAATATGCCATGATTATTCTTAAATACACTTTTCTTTAGTAATGTATCAATTCTTTAGTAGTTTTTAAATTTCTTAATACAATATATCAGAAGTTAATTCTTTAAATACTTAATCAAATCTGAATTCGACGGAAGTATAAATATTCATGAAACGTTTTAAACTGTTAAAATAAGATAATTAAAATAAGAGCATAATTCCACTGTAATTAAAACGATTTTATGTATTGCAATATTCTTTTGAGAAAATTACACTTAATTAATTAATCTTTCTTTGGCGTTTTTTGAAATATAAGCGTTTTATAATGTGTTTTGTAGTATAAAAGTTTAGAAAAAAATAATAGCAAGGAGAATGATTTTTTCTTGGTTTACTTACTTAGAGATACTTACCAAATGACTAAATCTCCTAGCTAAAATATTTTTCTTTTATGAACAATTACAGTTGACATCCCAAATTGTTGCATAAAAAGTATAGTTTATTAATTATGTGAAAATAAATTACGATGCAAATGAAAAAAAATAAAAATTAACAGTTTATTTTATTTGTGAAATGTACCTAATGTATATTAAAGCTACGACTCCGCAAAAGAGAACTTGTTTTATATTAAAAGATATTCACATTAAGAGAACACAATACAACTCAATTGACAAAAACCGGTCAAAAAATCAAATCTAATTTTTAAACTGAAATACTTTTTGTATACCGTTCTAAATCTCACAAAATTTGAAAGTTCTAAGTTTAAGAAACTCAGAGTCATGATAACTTTTACATTCATTTTTATTCACACCAGATGGCAAATATAAACATAAAACAGAAAGAAAAAAAATATTTAGCTTGTTTTTATTTAAGATGCTAAGGCTTCCTTCCTATCGTTCCAAATGCTTTCATATTACTTCTAAAGATCGCCATTTATACATTAACAAAAATTGGTACGGATTTTAGAATCAAAACAATACTCATTTTTTTAAATAATTGATCTTAGAATTTATACATTTTTTAAGAAATTTGCAAAATGCATTTCCTTCATTTCATGAATATCAACCTGTTATCCCAAACTCATACCAACTTTGTAATGCATAGTTTGATGCACTTCGAATTTTATATGAGTGTGTTTCAATTTTTGTAAGAGGGGGGGGGGGAGTAGCATTTTAAAATCCATTCATAAATTTAAATTTTTTCCAAAAATTGGTTAGCTGTTATGGTATTTTAAATACAAAATCTATTTTACATAATGCATACACACAAGGATCAACCAAAAAAATTTGAAAATCATAAGAATCAAAAAATATTTTGTAAATCATACTATGTCCCTTTAATGTATATAAAATATCGGTGATTATGGATATTAAAATATATCATATATATAAATAAGTATAGTTAAGAATTTCTTCTTCTTTCCAATTACTACAGCTGGTTACTAGCTAAGGCTGTCTCAAACAACTTACATCATTTTGATCTATTCGATGCCATATTTTTACATCGGTTATATAATTCCCAATCCTTCAACCACTTTTCTACTTTAACCATCCACCTAGTTCTCAGTCTCTTCTTTTCCTTTTTCCCTCTGGAGTTTGGAAAGTTATTTTCTTAAGATAACTTTCATAACTATAACAAAATACATGTCCTAACCACATCTTATTTAAGAAGCCTTGATAAAAATGTATTGCTCCACAAAAATTAGGTTCAATAGTTTTTGCTATTTATTAATATATTTTTTTCAATTCAATGTTCAATAAAAGAAATTTTGAGTGTTTTTGAAACAGAAAAATGCTAAAGATAACACAGGGCTACAAATTTAATGTTTTGAATAAAATGCAAAATGTTTTAAATGATTTTATACTATTTAGTATGCTAATTTCGAAAATGGATTTCATTTCTCCTATACCTTCAGGATTTTTTGTAAAACCGATGTCGATATTTTTGCTAAGCTCTATTTAAAAAAAAGAATTCTCTCGAACAATTTAGCCTAACCGTGGTTTTTATCCAGTTAAATCTATGTAAATATTGGTTCCTGGTGAGTCAAATTAATTTCTCAGCAATTAGACGAAAACCGTTGTTTCTAAAAACCATAGGCAGTCTCTGGTCATGAGAAAAACAAGAAATTCTCTTGTGGTTTAAGCATTTTACATCCAATACGGTACAGCTTCTAAATGAAAATCCCCAACGTGCTATTTTAATTTGTTTTCATTAAGGTATTTACATAAAATAGACGATTGTCCAAGAGGAGCAAAAAAATATGCTTGTGTACATAAAAGTTTGAAGCATATTTAAAATGCGCAAGAAAACAAAACAAAGCTTCTACTTAGGTACGTTCTCTTTTTTTCTTTGAAACTGTCTGAAGTTGTCCCCCGACACATCTTCCTTGATATTTTTGATCAATATCTTTGATATCTTGTGGAAACTTTTCCCTGTTTTTCACTAAATAATCCTAAATTTTCGAGGAAGAAGTCCAGCATGAGTAAAAAGGAAATGCATTTTCACTCTGTGTGTATTTGACATTCTATTAAGTAACAAAGCCATGCTTCGCATAAATACTGATCCACACCTGTGTCATGACTCGCGATTAATTGCTTTTAAGATTATTTAAAGGTCTTTGTTTTTCTTCACTCGAAGTGTAAATGAATCTTAAAAACGTTAGGAAAAGAGTTCTAATTCTGTTTCCTTAAAAGTATTCATTTTGAAGAGATAAGTAGGAAATATCTATCGTGTCTTGCCTGTCTAAAGGTGGGGGGGGGGACAAAACATCACTAGCAACTTCCATAATAGCAATTAGTTTATTTATCTTTAAACACACTTAAACAATCACAAGTGAACTACAATAGGAAACCTAGGAGTGATATATAAAGCGTTACCTAATCTCAATAACTAACTCTAAGTAAACCCAACTATATGAACTAGATAAGGAGAACAAGTGCTCATGAACCAATAACTAATTCTAATTTCTTCTATCTTAAATCCTCAGTCTAATAATTCAATCTCTTATCAATTACTTCCTTAACTCGTGCTATGTTTGTGAACGAAATATTCCAATATTCCCACTTACGTAACAGCTCCCCGGCTCCTTCTATCTTACATCTACAAACCCTACACTTTATATATTCAAACTAATTTGAATATCATGGTTTCTTTTTGAAAGGCTGCGAATTAATGGGAATGCTAGCCCCAAAGTTTCCCCAAGAGGATTAGTAGAAAAATGACTCGAATAGATCCGTCACAAGTCTTCTCTAAAAAAAACTTCATTTCGGGAATTTTTTAAATTTAAAATTGCCGAAAGAGGGTGCTTATTTACTAAAAGAACATTAATATTTGTTCATCTTTTAAATATTGTAAGAGGTGGTTACATAAAGAATAATATAAAATCAATTACAGAATTTTCAAGTGTTAAAAGTTACGGATAACTCTCGCTAGGCGGGTAAATAACAATTAACTATTTGCGCGATATCCTGGAGGACTTAGTACCATAAAAAATTAAAAAGTCCTATAGAGAAAATTAGCGTGAATTATTACAAAAACACACAAAGTTTTGTAGATATAAAACTGGTTAAAATCACTTTTTTTATAAAGCATCATTTATAGTCTGCAATGTTCAAAACACTCTCTTTGTTGATTTTCAGCCATTGTTTCTAAAGTAGAGCATATAAAGTTTCATACGTCAATGCATATATATTTATATATATAAAACTGGATCAGGTTTAAAAGATTTTATGTTTCAAATTTATGTTCAGAATTCATTTTAAACTCAAAATTTGTTTCATGAACAGATACATTTTGTATATACATAGTATTCCTTCATCTACAAATAATGTATTTTATTAATAGATTTTTATATTTCTTTAATTTATATTTATATATCATATCTATTTTAATATTTATTCAAAAAATGTTGTTGTTGCTAATGCCACCTGTCTGACGTAGCCAGATCGAGGCCCTCGAAATTCATCATGGCATCGCGCTAGATTGTACGCCTGTCGTTAGTCGTGACTTTGAGCACCATGCAAGTGACAGTAAGATTTGGCTCGGTTTCACCCCAACTTTGAAGAAGAACCCCCTGCGAGTGGTCAGGAGCCTCATACCTCTCTTCCCCTTCCACCAACCTCACGAGAGGACTTGCGGCTAGATGGCTATTTAGAATACCCCCATCCCGCAAACACACTATACATTTACAAACATCCATGCCTTCTCCGGGATTCGAACTCAGGCCCACGGCACCGCAGTCAGGTTCGCTATATATTATGCTTATTGATACTGAAACGTTTAAAATTATTTGGTTACGTTTTCGTTATTATTTCCAATGCGAGTTAAATTTGACGAGGTTTAAAGTCCTCAGGCTAGTGCGGTATGGAAGGCTGATGAACGGGGGACCAGCACAAGATTGTTCCTCGTCACTTGATCTGTGCCTAAGTTACATATAAATTGAAACATATAATTTCGAAAGAAAATAAATTTTATTAATTTATTTGGTCAAAAAGAGAACATCAAAATTGTTGTTAAAATTATCAACATTTTGTTCATATATATATATATATATATATATTAAATGAGTTATACATGTTAATCAAAAGATGGCGCTACATGTTTCAAAAATTAGTAATACTGTATTTTATTTTCGTATCATTGTAAATGCTTATGAAGTCCTTTTATTATTCAAAAAATTTTGTATCAATATTCAAGGTTTTTAAATTTGTATATATATAGACTTACTATTATTTTATCATAATTTACTAACTTTACTTTTATGCGGTACTGCTCATACTACCTTTGTATTTCGTGGGGAAAATTAACCTGCATGCTGTGCTCAAAAAGTGAGGTTTTATCTTCTAGTTTTATTACACACACACACACACAACACACAACACAGCGATTTAACTCTATTAAGTACTTATATAAACTAGTAATATATACTAGTGTATACTAGTAAGTACTAGTATATACTATTATATATTAGTATATACCCTATATAAGTAAGTACTCGTTGTCTATTAAATTGTATTGTTATAAATTAATAGTATTGTGTATTTTACTTGTACCCTTCCCTATGGCCCAGTGTATAGGCAAATTACAGGTGAAGGTTGACTAGTCACAAAACTTTGTTTAAACCTACAATCTTAATTCCTAAAAATAAGAGTTTGCTACTGTACTACTGTGGCTAATATTTCTTACTGTCTTAACTGGTTATATGGATTATACACAGTGTGGCAAATAAGTTTTAAGACTCATCCCAGAGCTCAGGCTGTAATGGCGTCATGAGTGCTAATGCGCATGCATCATAATGTCCATAGTCTGCTGGCACACTGAGAACAATTTGCGCGCCGTTAGTTAAGTAGTTAAGAGAAGACAAACATTTATCACAGAAATGAATTTTTCCTAACGTTGATTTTTTTTAAGATGGATCAAAGAGCTGTAATCAAATTTAACGGAAAACTTGGTAAAAGTGCTTCGGAAACATACCAACCCATGAAACAAGTTTATGGTCACTTTTGTTTAAGTAGATCAAACGTTTTTGTGTGGCACAAACGTTGATCAGCGTAGTGGAAGCCCAATTTCATCTAAAACGCCAGAAAATATCGAGAAAGTATAAAATTTTGTGGCAAACGATCGCTGTGTGTCAATAAGAATGATGGCATTATCTTTAAACATCGAGAAAGAAACAATTCAAACCATCTTGCATGAAGATTTGGGCAAAACAAAAACGTGTGCTAAATTTGTTTCACACACTTTATCACCTGAACAGAAAGCAATGAGAAGTACACATTACAGAGACATCATTTCAATTCCTGAAAACGATTCAAACTTTTTGAAGTCCATTGTTACAGGTGATGCAATCTAGTGTTTCTAATATGACCCTGAAACAAAGCGATAAAGTGCGGAATGGAAGTCAGAAAATTCACCGCAAGCCAAAAAAAACCAAGGGAAATTCCATCAAAAATCAAAAGAATGCTTATTACATTCTTCGATGCTAGGGTTAAAATCCACAAAGAATTTGTTCAAACTGGATGAACTTTTACAGGTCAGTACTACTTAGATGTTTTAAAGCATTTGGTGGCCAAGATTTGTCACAATCTTCCAGAATAATGGACTTAAAGCACTTGGTGTTTGTTGCACAACAATTTACCCAAACACACTTTCCTTGTCGTTCGTCGATTTTTGGCAAAAATAATGTCCGTGTGTTGAACCATCCCCCGTATGCACCTGATTTAGCACCCTGTGACTACTACTTATTCCAAAAATTCAAATGAAATATAAAAAAAGTTTAGTTTTGAGGATATTTGGATCTTACAAGTAGCTTCGACACATGCTTTTGCAGGCCATTCCACCATGGGATTTACAACATGCGTTCGATTCATTAATAAATCGCTGCAACAAGTGCATTGAAACTGGATGGGTCCTATTTTGAACAAAAAAACAAAACCAGGATAAATTTCTTGTTTCCATTTCTTTTTACATTAAAACATTTGCCGCACTGTATATATATATTGATTAAAATTTTACCAAATGATTCCCCTAAATGTAACACATGATTTAAAGTATTTTGTATATAACACTAATCTAAAAGTAATATGACATAGATGCCTAAAATGTTTAGCTAGGAGAATCAGACAACTGTTTGAGTTATTTAAAACTGTCATTGAGAAATGATTATATTAAATCCAATGTAAGCTTTCAAGCGACAAAAATAAAAAAAACCCATTTTTTCCGAATATGACGTCCTTGAGATACTATCAAATCACCCATAGAGTAATTAATTATGATTATTCCACACTGATGTATGCTAATAGATACCTAATGGCAATCTTAATTAAAGAATTAAAGAATAATTAGTTGTTTAACGAGAGAAATTAGTTTTAAAAATACATAAAATACACACACACACACACACACAATTCACAAATGTTATTTTAGAAATAAAATTTGAATTAAATAACACACAGAATTCTGAACCTTCTCATTAAAAA
>BMAO01012425.1:0-35715 GCA_019973975.1 Trichonephila clavata
TAAGCATTTTTTATTTATGTACTCAAAAATTATATTTTAGCATTTTTTTATTTATGTACTCAAAAATTATATTTTAGCATTTCATATAACGCTTCTATTTAAGAAAATGATACGAGATAAATTTTGCACATATTATTCACAAAATTTTACCAATTTAATTTTTTTTTTTAATTTGAAAATTTTTAAATTTTATACCTTTTGTGTTAATTTATTTTTGTAATATTTCTTAGGATGTTTTAAACACCTTCAGGGTCGATTTTACAAAATCTTAATTAATTTTGGAGAAAAAATAATAATGAAATGATATATATGCTAAAATTCAACCAAAAGCCTAATATCTCCCACATTTAAAGTTTTTTGCTTCACATAATATCGAAATATTATATTTTTATGAAAAACAAATGATGGAAAGAACTAAAATTATAAAATTATTACCCTGGAGAACCTTTAGGTGTCTACCATGCATCAGCTTTATACCTCGCCTTCAGTGATATAATGCTTTTTTGGGTATCAATTTGTTTTAAAACATCTTCCTGAGCTTTGGCTAATCTGCATAAGGTGTGATAAAAAAGCGCTTGCATTGGAACCTCTGCTGATATTTCATCAATGGCAATACCAGGAGGATAACAATTAATTTTAGACTCTATAAGCTTATTATAGTTGGGGTAAATATCAGCTTGGAACTCTTTGCTATTTCCTTTTTTTTTCTATTATATTAGCCTTTTGACATTTTGGTGTCGACATAAAGAGGCAATGCTTGGTCAGTCATTTTTTCGCCGATTCTGGTTGTCGGGCTAAGCATTTCTTCAGACGAGTAGCACGTCTAGGTGAGCAAGTAGTTGTTTGTTTCAAAATTAAGGCGGCATCTCTTTCTCCACCTGCTTGCATTGACATTCTTGTTGCAAATGATAGTTCTTGCTTGCTTACTGAAGTAAGAAGAGGGTCTCTTTCCCTCTTTGTCGTGGCTTTGAATTCCCCGAATGATTTTGAGGGTCGACCTGGAGTTGATTTGGATGGTATAAATCTTACTCCCCACGATTTGGATGGTATAAATCTTACTCCCCACGATTGGATGGTATAAATCTTACTCCCCACGATTTGGATGGTAATAAATCTTACTCCCCACGATTTGGATGGTATAAATCTTATTATAAATCTTACTTACAACCACGCATCATTCAACTTGGAGAAGAACTTTTCATTTCTATGGCACCTCATCCATTTCCCCCCACAAACGAGTAGAAATTTTATCAATTTTTCTAAATTAAAATTGCAGCTGGTCCTCATATTTATCACAGTCCATTGTAGTCCTAACAAAACTCAAAACAGTATTAGTTTTAAGCTTGGGATCCTGCTCTTTCTTCCATACATTGAATAAGGCACCCCGAGTAATACCATCGGCCAACGCTGAAAAAAATCATAACTATGGGAGTTGCAGAAAATAGCAGCTAAATTTGGTATTAAATTAAAGGTCTATATCTACTCTATGTGACTTAAGTGTTACTGTGATCAATCCGTGTCAATCCCAAAAGTCCTAATCCATTAAACACAAAAAACCAACATACGTTAGTAGGAGTTACATACTGTGCTAAATGTTATGTTTTTATAATTTTTAATCGAACTTGAACCTAATTTGAAAGTCAAATCAAGAAATTACTTATCCATAGCATGTATTTTCAAAAAACTCCTCTAAAATCTGCAAAATCTTTTTTAGACGAAACGACTGAACTTCCGACTGGAAAATGAGGCTCGCAAGTGTTTCTTGTAGAGAGAACAAACCCGATATATAACGATGGTTGTTGAAAATTTCCATTCACGTACTGACAAAAGATGTTTACCATATAGCTAGGGAACTCGAGGACCTTAAATTGTGGGTTGGTTTTTTATTTCCGCGATATTTAATGTTTTCTTTCATTTTTTCTTTAAAGTGTGAATCCTTGCTATGCTCAGTTTTCTTTCTAACTGCTACTTTGGATAATAAAATTAATTATTATCATTCTTTTGATTAGCTTCCTTATTTTATAACCATTTTACACTCGCATATCACGTTTCCCACCATTCTGATTAACAGTTCCTTCTTTATTCACATAATTATCAATTATACTTAACTTTTGGTCACCAGTGTACAATTAATCTTTAATCGCGTCCAGCGACGCAGCGTTATGATCAGTAGAGTACCTGTTTACCACGCGGTCGGCCTCGTTTCGAGTCGCACAATCGGTTTTTGGTTTTAATTTTTAAATTCATTTAATTATTTTTACAATTAAATAATTTAATGAAAAAAGACATAAAATATTTTATATAATTATAAAATAATTAAATTAATACTATATAATATAAGATATATGTTACTTTTATTACATTAATTATAAAATAGTTTTTTATAAATAATTATTATAATACATTTTATGTATTATTATAATATTTTATTTGTAATATATTTATTTCATATTATATAAAATTATTTGTAACTAATTTTTATATAAAACTAGCTGTTACCCGCCCGCTTCGCTGGGTATTTCATGATGTTTTATAAATTTTTACTGCTTATATATATGTATAAATTATTGATATCTAAGTCCTAGCATTAAGAATTCGATTGAATTGAAAAATATACTTATACCTGTAACTGTCGCCTGTTGATAAAAAAAAAAGGGCAGAACTCATCTAATTTGTATTTTCTAAAAATCTCTAAAATTGAAGCATAGAATGATGTTTGCTCTTTCGTAACTCAAAAACCAAGTGGATTCCCGCAAAAACAATTTTCGGTGGATCTCTACTCCGTAAATTGAACATGCAAGCCAAATTTCAAGTCTAAATCTAACAGAAAAAAGCAAAAGTTTTTACTATAAATATATCCGTAATCCCGTTGAGAGCCGTTTTCCAAAATTACCGCTCTTAGCGGATTTCAATTCAACAAAAGAAAAATGCAAACCAAATTTCATTATTATAGTCCTTGTAGCTCGAAAAAAGTAATTTTTTTTTGTCAATACGTCCCAGTAACCCCCTGCAACCCCCCAGAACTCTTGATTTGCTTAATATTTATTATTAGTGGATCCCTATTCAACAAAAGAAACATGCTTAACAAATTTCAAGTATATGGGTCTAACAATTAAAAACAGGAATTTTTTTCTGTAACTCCTCTTGACCCCTCGCAAACATCTTTGGGGTCAATTTTCATTTTACTCTTTGTTAGAGGAACTCTATTTCATGAAAGGAACATGCCTACCAATTTTCAAGCAGAATGATCAAGTAGTTTAAAAATGGAAATATTTATCGATTACGCCTCTTAATCTCCCGAAATTAAACTTGGTAGTTGATATTCGCAAAACCCATTTTGTAGCGGTTCTGTACTTTACGAAAGGAATCTGCTTATCAAATTTCAAGACTGTACGTCTAATAGTTTAAAAATGGGGATAATTGTCTATAACGCCACTTGAGCCCCGCAACGCCACTTCTGGGTCTGTTTTCACAAAACCCATTTTGTAGGGGAATTGCACTCTATGAAAGGAATCTGCTTAGCAAAATTTGAAGACTGTGCGTCCAATTAATTAAAAATGCAAAAAAATTATCAATAACGCCCCTTGAACCCCGCAACACCACCTAGGGGTCGATTTTCACAAAACACATTTTGCAGTGTATTTCTATCCTATGAGAGGAATCTGCTAACCAAATTTCAAGACTGTGAGTATAATAGTTTAAAAAAAGAAATAACTATTTATATCTGCCCTTAACCCCCCGCAACACCCCTTGGGGTTCAATTTTCTCCAAACCCGTTTTGTAGCGGATATTTACTCCATAAAAGAAACATTCCTACCAATTTTCAAGCAGGTAGGTCAAATAGTTTAAAAACGAAAATATTTATCTATTACGCCCCTTAATCCCCGCAACGCCACTTAGAAGTCTGTTTTCACAAAACCCGTTTTGTAACTGATCATTATTCTACGAAAGGAATCTATATATCAAATTTAAAGTCAGTGCGTCAAATAGTTTAAAAATGGAAATAATTATCTATAACGCCCCCTAAGCCCCTGCAACGCCACTTGGGGGTCGATTTTCAGCAAACTCATTTTGTAGCGGATCTCTACTCTCTGAAAGGAATCCGCTTACCCAATTTCAAGATTGTACATCAAGTAGTTTAAACATGGAAACAATTATTATTAAAGCCCTTAACCCCCCGTAACGCCCCTTGCGTTTCGAATTTCGGAAAATCCTTTCTTAGCTGATGTCTACTCTATCAAAGGAACATGTCTACCAAATTTCAAGTCTGTAGGTTGAATAGTTCCAGAGATTTCGTGATTAGTCAGTCAGTCAGTGAGGAGTCGCTTTTCTCCTTTATATGTATAGATAGATATCATTTAATATTTATTATAATATATTTTATAATAAATATTATTTATTAATAATTACATTTATATTGTATAAATATTTATATAATTGTAGCAATTAGTTTGCTTTTTAGAATATAAAATAATTATCTAAAATATCATTTAATATTTAACAAAGCATTTTTAAATAAATTTATTTAATTATTAAAATAATTAAATGAATTTAAAACAAACAAAAAAACGATCGTGCGATTTGAACAATGCCGACCGCGTAGTAAACAGGTACTCTTTTTCTTTAAAGCCTGTTTTCTCAAAATGTAATATTTTTCACTTTATGTACCTTTTTCTCAAAAACTACTTATCATATGATCCTAAAATTTTCAGTGAACAGACTTTTAACATGTTTACACACTTTAATGGAGGAAATTAGATATATATAGCAAATTTCTCTAGATATGACTTTTTTAAACTAAATTTTAGAGCAAAAAAATTGGACAATTTTTAAAAAATTCATAATTAATTTAATTTTAAATATAAAGACAAACCCCTTCATTAAAGTGTTATTGATAGTATACATAACCTAGTAAAAATTTTATTCATAAGAAGTAAGTATTTTCTGAGAAAAAGGTGCGCATTTGAACATGGCCTCCTATGGACGTCCCGGAACCCCTTAAGAGGGTTGAATTTAACTTTAAATGTAAGATGTATCCCTAATATTTATTTGAGCATTTTTTACGAAGTTTTTTTTTTATAAATTACTTTAAAAAATAAACTTTAATTTAAACTTTTTTTGTAATTTTAACCCATATATAAATAATGCAAACAAGATTTAATAAGTAATTAAGAAATCCGACGTGAAATTTAAAAATCTTTTTTTTTTTTAAATATGAGATCGTCAATTACCTGAATGTAGTTCTGCTACATTTATACTGGTCGGATCTTGTTTACTAAATGTCAAGAGGTTCTCTGCACATATCGGAAATGAGCTGCGTCGTGCTAAATTCACGACTGCTGCGAAGTCTGCTTCGACAAAAGGGCGTAATCTGCATCTCCAGTTCTATGAGCGGACCCGCAAAAAAAAATTCTGATGTGCTACCTGAATCATGCGGTCGTGGTTTGCTTTGGAAAAAATTAGTAACAATTTTTGTCACTAGATATATAGCGCTTTAATACAAATACTCTATTCAATTAACCGCTTCCCTTACAAATTTTTTTGAAAAACATTGCAAAAAATATCACATTTTTTTGTTTTTTATTTTATTGATAAATACGAAATGAAACAAAACCAAATATGTAGGTTTTAAGTTGAATATTTAAATTTTTGCAGGTGTAAAAGCATTTAGTTTTAGCATAATTTTACTATCCCGAGTTATCTCGGGCAAATGGAAAAAAGTCAAATATTAGTCTTCGTGTGATAGTTTTTGAAACAAGGGACAATACAAGGGATACTTGACATTCTGTACACTGGTATCTGGTCTCTTTTCTTACTGGCTTACCTCTGGAATCTCTTTTACGGGAGCTGTCTTAATAAGGGTACAATCGTCTTCAATATAAGGCTACATACAAAAGAATCACTTCAATTGTTTTTAATGTACATCTCTTCATAATCACTATCTGAAAAATGAAAAATCATTTCTTTCGCTGTCTTGCATCATCACAATTATTTTACTTTTTTTTCAACGCAACTATCCTTCTATATGCATTAATAATTCACAAGCCGACGTATATTATATAATAGGGAAAACACGTGACCACTCCCGCTAAAAGAGAGAGAGAGAGAGAGAGAGAGAGAGAACCGCGAAACCAACAATCATTGGCAAACTATCAATCAAAGCTGAATATTTCCTTTAATTTTCTCCAGGCCGAGTAAAACCGCGATAAAACAAATCGTACTGGCAAATTCTGCTTTGTCCGAGTTATCTCGGGATAGAAATTAACTGTAATATATACAAACACGAGATAATTCTGGATAATCAGACAAGCGATTAAGATGATACCTAAGAATAGACCAAATCAATTCTTACATTGAGCATGCCGCTTTACAAGAAGAAGTGTACATTGATAGACTTTTTCTGCCCCCAAGAGTGTTCTCCCTAAAGATCGGGGTGGAATGGAGCCAAAATTCACTATCACCTGCATGGTGCTCAAAGCTATGGCTAACGACTAAAGTAAAACTTGCCTCTTGCCACTATGAATTTTGTGGACCTCGATCTGATACCGTAGATCGGGTGGAATTAGAAACAAGATTTAAATTTTTTCCTTTATCTTAATGAGAACAATGTCTCGAGCAGAGCTCCAATCATATGGCAGGTAAAATATTAAAGAAAGATCCCATGTCCCTAAATTCTGTCAATGGTGTGATTCTTAAGTTTCGAGAAACCTATGAAATGCAAAGGAAGGGTCGATTGTAGAGGAAGTTAAAACTGAAAGAGCTGAAATACAAGGTGTCTCAAAACGACCGCATAAACTCTGCACAGCTAGATTCTTCGTTGGGAGTACATTCAAACTGCCCAAAGAAGCATTCCTGTACGATCCATAATTTATGAGAAAAATACGAAAAACAAAGAATGACGTCACTTCCGGTGCAAGAATAAACACTTTATTGGACATATCAACAACAGTATTTGCATATCTTTCCAGACGATAATGTTTAAGACTTTCGTCGCTCATGTCGCGTCATGCATGCGTGCGCCGTGGAATGAGGTTAAGCCGCCGTTGAACTGGTATTTAAAAGGCAGCATCTTGTAACTACCGGTAGTCTTCGTATGGTGGCCATGTACTCCGTTCGTGACTACTGCGACATGTACCTACGGCATGCCTTGCGACTACTGCGACATGCCATCTCAAGGAGCTGGTGTATCGAGACGTAGTGACAACACAAATGGACTTAGTTGCTCGTCTGCATGCTGCTTGTTCTTAGGTGGACCACACGACGCTGCGCCGTGTGATGACAGCCCTTCTACGGGACATGCACGGTGGACATTTTGAACATCTGCTTTAAATTGTGCATATATTGCTGTTGATATGTTCAAAAAAGTGTTTTTTCTTGCACCGGAAGTGACGTCATTCGTTTTTCGTATTTTTCTCGTAAGCTATGGATCAAGTATGAACACTTCTTTGGGCAGTTTTTAAGTACTCCCAACGAGGAATTTAGCTGTGCAGAGTTTATGCAGTCGTTTTGGGACACCCTGTATATACAACTTCAAATGTTACTTTAAACACTCGCTCTGTTGCGTAATCGTTTCTAATAGTAAACCTTTTCTTAAAAGATGAACGTTCGTGGTGAAACTTCAACTTCCGATTTTGAAACAATTACTTACGTTTTTTTCTAAATAATTTCGTTTTAAAACATTTATAATTTTACTTCTACGTTTATTAGCTAACAAGAAAGGCAGTTTTAGAAACCTAAGACTTCAAACATTTTATTCGATAAATAAAAAAAAAGTTCGATATTTTTTCTAAGCTTCAAATTTGTTACTTAATCGGATACCATAATATCGGCAGTAAAAATTTTACATTTACTGGGAAAAAAATTACTTATATAGAAATAAAGCAAGTCAAAAAATTTCGGTAACTGCAGAAACTAATTATTTTTTCTAATGCAAAAAATAATTCTTTTATCTTTAATATACTTTAGTTAAATGTTGCATCTCAATAACATATACAATGTCCAAATAAATTACTTTAATAATAATCCCTTCGCCTGCTTTAATTAAAACATTAATTTTTATAGGAATCTTAACTTCTTAAAACTGAAAATATTTATGAAAATTAGAACAAAATTAAAATCGTTCATTGAGATAAAGAATATAATTCGATTTGATAATTTTTGGTTTTCAGCAATGGAAATTAACTTGTCATTTTTCGACTTGAACCTATTAATATTAAAATCAACTCATAATAAACACAATACTTTACAGCAATGATTATATATAATGATATTTGTTGTTGGTTAAGAACCGTGTTTTAGAATAAAACAAAATGTAATAATAAGCATTACACTAACCGTTTTCTATGGAGCTGTATACTTTGAAACGAAACAGTTTCAAACATTTGACAACGTATTTAAGTGATTTCAATGCAACAGCTTCACACAAACTAAAAATAACTGCTTATGAAAACATTCTTTATATTAGATGTAGTATATCCCATAAAAATGTCTTCGATTACAGCTTTATTTTGAAATAATATCTAGTAGACAGTCAAAGTTTCAAAAATAAAATAAAATATAGATAACTATAAAATTTATTAACTATAAACTGGATGATCTAAAATGTGATCACGTTAACAATGATATCAAAGAAATAGGAGGTTAGCATTGTATCTTTGATCACATCATAATAGGTGTTTCCTTAAGCTATTCATTTAAATATTTAATTTAATTGAATAAATTGTATCAAAGCACACAATATATGTGGCTTACTCATTTTTGATCAGCATATTCTCTAAAGGTTTTTTTTTTAATATAAAAAAAATAAATTTATCTTTCTATTGAAGTATTTTAAGATATGAGACTACCCAAATTTTGCCGTTTTGGTGAAAAGTTTCGAAATTTCTTTTATGCTTTTATTTTATGGCCCTATATTTAAGATTATTTTTATTTCACAGATATTCAGAAGCAAAGTTATAGCATAAATAGTAAACCGGAAATGGATTTTACAAAACCGGAAGTACAAATATTTTTAAGATATTGAATTGAAATTTTCAGAACATGTTTTATTTAGTTATATGTGTGTTATGACTCAAAATCTAATCTCTGTGTATATATTTATGTACTTCATTGTTTTTTTTTATTTTAAGAAAAATCATTATTTTTTTTTAAACAGTGCATTTTTGCATAAAATTTGGCATATTGAAAAAACTTTCAAAAGTATTATAAATCTTTTAATTCTTATCACATATAAAGAGGTTATTCACGTACCGTATAAATATTATTTGAATATATTTATTAGAATTTGATGTAACTGCAATTTTTCATCAAACTTTCACTAAAAATGACAATTGTTATAGTCTACAAAACTCTGTAGAAAACAGCAAAAGGTTAAAAAAAACCGAATCAGTTAAACATGAAGCTAAAGAGATCTTGACCTATAAATATGGTGAGTTTAAAAAATGTACAATAGTAGAATATTTTTTATATATATACTGTATTAAAACCTTTAAATGCATTTTCTGAGAAACTGCGTTTTTCAATTTTTTTTTCACGGTAAATTTCTCTACAGGATTTCTTCTTAAGATATTGAATTGGAATTTTCGGAAAATTTTTTATTTTGTTTTGTCTCTAGTATAGACTATGATCTAATCTCTGTGTATATATTTATGTATTTTATTGCATTTTTGCGAGAAAATAACATTAATTTTTGTAAAAAAAATTGAGTTCTTGCATAAAAAATAACATATTTCAAAAACTTTCAAAAGTATTACAAATCATTTAGTTCTAAGCACAGATAATGATATTATTTATATACTGTATAAATATTATATTTGAATATATTAAATAGAATTTTCAATACTAGCTTTACCGTAACTGCAATTTTTCACTAAAATTTCGCTCTAAATTCCCAATATATCCAAAATTATTTTTAATTTTGTGGAAATTGTGCATGTATTCCTAATTTTATGCCCCATTTCATATAAAACTTAAAACAGAATGACGTGTTATTATTGTTTTGATTGTCTTTCATGAATACAAACATAGATGATATAATAATAATAATAATGAAATAATCAAAATACTTGTATGTTTAATTTATTTAATTACTAAGTTATTTGTTTCTCAACTCTTGCAATAAGTTTTATCAAGTTGATCTCGATGAGTGTACGAGTATTTGTGCATCGTAGTTAATTTTGCAGGTTTTATTCCGTCAAGTTTGAGCGTGATTTACGTTTAATAACCATTATTTTCTGAAGGAAAAAAAGATTCGCAGTGACAGAGGCAACATAATAAAATAGAAACAGTTAGATGATTTATTTGTTTAAACAACACTAAAAAAAGTTGTACATAATAGTCTTTTTTTTTTAAGTTGTAAGAAATCTCGTGGACCACAAAATTATTCTGGGAGGGCCGCGGATTAACCAGCCCTGCTCTAAATAGAAATTGAGAGGCAAGTCCTCACGTGAGGTTGGGGAAAGACAGGTGAGAGGCCTCAGACGACCTCCAGAGTGCTCTCCCTCAAAATCGGGGCGCAACAGAGCCAAATCGTACTATCATCCGTATGATGCTGAAAGCTACGCTAACGAGGGGCGTACATCCCTTTGCCGCGATGAATTTTGTGGGCCGTGATTTAACACCGTCAGATAGGTGGCAGTAGCAACAGCCACACAACACAGCAACAAATACAGTAAGTAATTATTTCTCATTAACAAAAGAATTATTTAAGCCAGGTAATGTCTCCGTTTTTTACACGTTTGGTTTTATATTGAAATTCTTTCTCTGACTTGAATATCTTTTTCCCCTTGAAATAAAGATATTCAGTCAACTGTCGCTAATTCAAACATTCGTAAATACGAACCTCTCGCTAATCCGAAGTATATGCTCAGCTCCTACAAGCACCCTTGATATTTCGAACTAAAACAATACGTTTTGGTACACTGAATATTTCGAAGTAAAATCGGTGGCTAGCTAGACTACATTACGTCGTAATTCGAAGTTATAAAATTCACGACGATTTGAACATTCAGTATTATGTGCATTCCTGTAGTAAACAGGTTGGGGCTTATAAGTTTTGTGTTGTATTGTCTTTGCATGTCTCCCCTGTAACGTAACCCCTTTGATGACCTTATGTCTGTTACCCTTTCTTAGTATCTTCCTGTTCCTCAGGCGAAAACACACTTTTATGTTTTTTCTTCTTCAAGTGGACAATAGATCGACCACACCAGTTGATAGCCACCCATGTTTTTCGGTTAATACGTGGTCTTACTACACATGTATTCAAGAAGAATGGTCCACAATTGTGAAGAAGAACTGCGTAGAATTGTGCATTTTGCGTCGGACTGGCATGATGATTTATGACCCATTTATGTGACTTATAGCATGTGGCACCAAATAAAGTCTAAGCTGGACTGTGGACCATGACTTGAAGAACCAATGGTGTTGGGGACAGTGTCTGAGGAAACCGGGTGTGAAACTATTTTATTTCCAACGATGAATGGAAAAGATTTGGAGGGACGTGAAGACATTTACGAAAGGTTAAGAAAGACGGAGAGGAAAGGGAAAGGAGAGGAGCGATGGAAGAGAACGATAAAAAAAACGTTGAAATTTGGTGGACTGATTAGGCGTGAAGAGCCTACCCAAAGTCTATACTATTAAATATACCCCGTAGCTGAGTGTGAAATTGAATACGCTTTGTGTTAATTCTATATTCTAAATTTTAAATTCAAAGTTTCTAATTTAAATGTGTTAGGAAAAAATCTCTTTGTGTATTTTAGGAGTTTTCCCTACCCTCTTGATAATTCGAAGTTTTTCATTAGTCCCTCCACCTTCAAATTATCGAGAATTGACTGTATTGTAAGGTTGTACTATACAATAGGGAAAACACGTGACTTATTCCTCCAAAAGATCCACGAAACCAACAAAACATTGCAAATTGCCAATCAAAGCTGAATACTCCCTTTCATTTCCTCCTGGCCGAGTAAAACCATGATAAAACAAATCGTACTGAGAAATTCTGCTTCACCCGAGTTTTCTAGGGATAATAATTAACTGCAATATACACGAACCCGAGATAACTCGGGATAATCAGGCAAACGATAATACTTTTAAGTACATTTATTTATTTGAAATTAGTATTTTGCAATACTTTGGTATATAATTAGATGTTCACTGTTTTGTTAAAGAGAAAAAAATATGTATAAAAAAGAGTCTGTAAAATTAGTAGAGACAGTCTTAGGATTATTGAAGAGCCTTTTTAAATCAATCTGCCGTGTCCTGGGAGTCAGGGAGGGGTGTTTAAAGTCTTGGGGATCCGTGATGTCAGTCTCTTATAAAAAGGGGGTCGCGATGATTAAAAGTTAAAGAACCGCTGACCCTTGTCATTAAAATTAACAATTATCTGTTACGAGTTATTTATTCGTTAACTCGTTTCAATGTTGATGTAAACCTAATTATTATCTAATTTATAATTGCATAAATAGGTTAAAATTATAAAATTATTTTCAAACCATTTTTCTTAAATTTCCTATCGTATTTCGAGGAAAGTATTATAAATATTTAATTAATTTGCAATTCCAAATTAATTACGTAAGAATTGATTCAGTAGGATTCTGAATTATAGCATTATTTTATGTAATATTTCAAAATCTATTAATCTGTGAAAATAAATTAGATTTTTTTTTAAACTTATGTTTTAACGCAGGATTTTTTCTCTTTAGACATTTTTGCATATTTTTTACGATTAATAAATGCTTTGCTACGTTTAGTCAAATAAAGTTTAGAGAACTCGTCATTTAAAAACTTTCACGGAGATTACTAATTTTGAATGTTATGTGTTTCTTTTTTTTTTCATACAGTCTTATAGGTTTATTGTACAAATTTAGCCTGGGTAATAAATATAACAGCTTAATTTAAGCTGCTTAACTGTGCAATAAAGCTTTGTTATGAAACATTTTATAAAAATATCCCAAGTGGGTTTCAATGTTAATTTGAATTAAATATCTTAAGAAGCAATTAGTAAGGAGTTTTATATATATTCAATTTCCTATTTTTATCTGGAAAAAAGAAAAATAAGGTATTTTGAATTTACAGTCGGACCCCTATTTATCGATCTCCTATTAAACGAATTTTTTTTCCCGACTAAAATGAAGGCAAAAAAATACATATTTAACGAATTACAAAACCCGAATTGATGAATTTTTCAACAGCTGAAATTTTTGTATTACTTTATATTAAATAAATTCAATTTTGTTTTCAAACAAAACAAATACTTTTCCTGTAAGCAGCAAATTTTGATTTGAAAGGGTTAGAGGTTCAGATGAGTCGTACGTGTACCCTATCTCATAAAATTAGAATAGGTCAGGATATTCCTTTTCTTACCTCATTCCACTCCACAACCCTGGAAATATTTTAAGATTTTAACGATTATATTGCTTTTGAGGACGGACTGCACAGCTGTGAAACTGAAGTTGCGGAAATTTTTCATTTGTCAGCAAATGAACAGAAATTCTGATGCAGAAATTGATATTGAAACTCCAATCCAAACTGTTACATTTTCTAATGCTTTACAATATTTGAAAACTTTCAAAAATTACCTTATGCCAGCGTTTCTCAAACTGTGGGGTGCTTCTCCCTAGGGGGTGTGATAACTCTAAAGAGGGGGACACGAACACATTGAAAAGCGTAAACAAAAGATTCTTTTCAAAAATTATTAATTTACTGAAAGTAAACAGACAGAATTCATTCTGACATAATAAAAAATACAGTACACATTTACTCTGATATAATTAACTTATAAATACATCAGTACTCAAGGAGTGAGTGAGTGATTTTGGGGTTTATTGGCGCAAGAGCCGATTTCGGCTATACTGCGCCAAACATTTGTTTTAATATCTGTGGTCTAGACGGGAAGAGAAAGAAAGAATGAATTGAATGACAAGAAAGAGGGTCGAAAATAGAGAAGGATCACTAGGGTACCCCGGGTTCGTGAAGCCCATGTTTACCAAAGACAGTAAACCCCGTGGGAAAAGGAAAAGGTCACTAGGGCACCTCGGGATTGTGACACCCGTACTCACCTAAAGAAGGTGAGCCCCCTGAGGGGTCAGTACTCCGCGAAATGCATTTCATAATTAATTTAACAATACTATTAGAACATGTTTAATAATTACCATTGACTCCAAGGGCTTGTCATATTTTAAAATATATAAAAAATTAACACTTATCTTGATAATTTGTACGGTTTATAATTAATCCCTTAACTGCAGATAAAAGGTTATGCGATTTGCTCCCCAATGCCACCATTTTCTAAGTAGGCACGCGTATGTGATGTATTGGGGGGGGGGGAATAAATAAGCAAATTTTCTGAAATAAGTAAATCCTTCGCAAATACACAATCAAGGTCCTTTTATTGCATTCCAAAGCCTTCGAAATAATTTTATGGATAGATGTGCACAGAAAAGATCGTACTTCAGAGTGACGGATATATACGTCAAAGGAAGTGAATGCTTTGAGTGAACGAGACTTTATATACGCCTGCAGCACTTAAGAGCTTAAAGTAGTATAGCTGCTTTAACGTCAAAGTATAGTAGTATTGAATTCAATACATTGCTATTGTTAGGAAGGGGACGCAATGTAAATTATGATTTGATACTGGATCGCAAACATTGAAAGTTTGAGAAGCACTATCTTATGCAATAGGATGTAAATGACGCAGTACTTTTTTTTTTCATGAAGTGGAAAAAGAAATCCTTTCAGTCAGGATTCAAAAAGGTAGTCAAACGTCTATTAGTCAGTATTTTAAAATTTCCAACTAACACGTGCGTAACAATTCACAAAAAAACATTTTTGGCAGTTGAAAAACAGTGTAATTTCTAACTGTGGATATTTTTTACATAGTTGCTTAATATAGAATTTCCAAAAGGTTAAATGTACAAAATTTGTATTTTGTTTGAATTCCGATATCACGAACAACCCCGAATTACCGAATAAATTGTTCGGACCCGATGAATTCGTTAAATTGGGGTTCGACTCTAAATACATTCGTACAAAGTCTAATGTTTTGAATAAAAATGACTAATAACTTGAACTTTTTTTATGCGTTACATTGATTTGAAGCTTTCTGCAATTCTAAATTCTTTTTAGAATTTTTTAAAATTTTTATCTTATTTTTCATTTTATTATTTATATCGTATATCTTTGTTTAAAAAAAATAAAGTAAAATTCATACATAACTCATATTCTTTCGGTTGAAGCAACACTTTTCTCTTTGTTGTGATGACGGTGTGGCTCCGATGTGCCTCCATTAGCTCCTAATGAGTGTAATTGATAGTTTTTTGAAGCTGAATAAATTTTGATATCAAGGGAAGAGGTTTGCATGTTTTGTTTTATTTGAATGGTATTTTAATTTTCACAAGTCAAAACGCTAATTCGTAAAATTTGAAATCTGTTGATTGTTTGTGATATTATACGACATAATATCCCCAGTTAGTTAGAAAATCGCTTAAAAAGGAATTTTTAAAACATTTTTTTAAGGTTTACACAGAAGAGTTTCCCAAACTTTTTTGTCTCATAGATTCCTTGTCATGTTTTACGGTTTGGGGTAGACCCCTGCTTACTTAATATTGAATTTTTGCAAATTCGTCCTCTTAAATATGCTTTTAATACCTGATACAAGCTATTTACTTTAAACGATTTAAATTTTAAACTGCAGAGTGAAAAACTTAAGAAAATAAACCCATCTTAGTTTTAAACAATTATTAATTTAATTAAAATTCAATACCTGTTACACAAAATAACTGAGCAGCAAACAAATGGTTTTAATGGGAGGGATGAATCTGATGCTTCTAACAAATTTTCAACATCTGACATCAATTTTGTCTGGTTGAATCCAAAATCTCCTCTATTAATAGCATCCAGTTTTTTTTTTGTTTTTTTTTGTTATGAAGATTAGCAACCGCGCCGAAATTTCTTTTCACAAGGAAAAGCTATTAAAAACGTTCTCACGATATTCCATAATTCGAAATATATAGATAGATAGATATGTTTACATAATATTACGTAAGTAAATAATTAACACCCCTGTGAATGTTGAATATTTATTTCATTCATTAAAAGTTAAAGTTAAATCTACGAATGGTTAAATGAGAGTCATAATCATAGACCCCAATTTACACTTCATGAACCCCATTTTTTTTCCTGTTGACGTAGACCCCTGGTGTCCATAAAGTCCACTTTGGGAATCACTGATTTTCAGCATCATGATCTATAGTTTAGGAGTGACAACTTTCACACGTCTGGGTTGCGTCACATCCAAAACACACACGCGCAAGCTCTACCTCCTATTAACCCTTTAAGTGGTAATGGCGTATATATGCGTCAGTGAGAAGTTTGATACAACTTTTATGAACGTATATATACGTTGCATGCGTGATTCGGGTGGTGAAGCCGTTTGTGTATTTCATCGTATGGTGCAAAGAATGTGACGAAGGTCTCTGTGTCTATCCATGATTTGAAACTTACCAGGGTTAAATTTTTAAATTATCTCTTTCTGATCTTGCCTTAAAATGTGATGTTCTAAGTCAAATAAATGATTGTTTAAATATTTTTAGAGAATATTCCCTTGTTATGAATTTTTTTTTTAAAAAAATTCGGTGTGAAGGGGCGGGGTTGTAAAAAAACTCTCTACAAGGAATCACCAACCGGAAAATTAACCTCTCAAAAGGTTAATATAAGCTAGATTCAAGTTCAGAAAACAGGGTAGTAAACTTAAAAATGTTTCGTAAATTCCTGAAATTCAAATTTTTAAAACATAACTTTTGATGGGTCAGTCGAACCTGCCTACAAATCATGTTTTCTAACTAAGGGATTAGATCGCTTGCAGTGGATTCTCAACGTGTTTGTGATCTAAACTAAATCTGTTTTATGGAATGTTTGATTGTTTTAAAAACCTTGACTTGTACGTATTAAGATTTATTTTGCTTATTTTTTATTGGAATTTCATAAGCTGGAATAAAACTGATTGATTTTTGCATGACGAATGCTTAGGATTATTTTAGATTTGGATCCTACTTCGCAGTGCTTCAACGCTTCCAGTTTCAGTATTTGAATCTTTATTATCATTAATTGTTACAAATTCATTATTTATTTCGCTTCTAGTGAGTTAGATAATACAGTATTAATATATAAAGATTTTGTATTGACTAAAGGTTGCTGAGTTTTATAATCATATCTACCTATTACATCATAGGTTCACAACGTGGGCGATAACGCCCCCTTGTGGGTGTTTGAGGCTTTCAGGGAGGCAGTAAAAGACTCAGAAAAAATTAGGGGGCGTTGAGATGGTACGAAGGGTATTGGGCAGATTAACCAAATATAGTCTAAAAAAAGACTTAAGAAACACGCTGATTATTTACTAACAAAAGTAAACTTTAATACTGTTTCTTATGTTGGTTGTATGTATTTAAATCATTTCTATATATCACATGTACGAAAATTCACATATTTCGGTAGTTCGGGAAGTGGATGAAAAAGATTACATTACATTTAGACCTATATTAAATTGAATGATATAATGCATTTTAAATTTTGTAGTGCATGTGTTGTCTTCGTCTGTGAGCAGTAAGGAAAATGTTTCGTCCACTGCATTCCATTAAGTATATTATCCAAGAAACATAAATAAATATATTAACCAGGAATTAACATGTGATTCTTTAAAGGCTGAAACTGTCAAACTATATTTATTTTGAAAGCAATAGTTTATTTTATGAATTACTTCGTATCATCAAAACCCCTGCCTGTCTTCATAACAGGTAAGCTAAAACTTTTATTCCACTTTTTTTAAATATAGCTTAAATGAAGAAATTCCAACAATATCCTATCTATGACTAAAATATATAATATTACACATTTAAATATATTTATGGCAATTGCTATTTCTCAGATTTGCAAGTAAAAAAGTTGAAACTTAAAAAAAATTTAATTAAAAATAGTCTACTATAATGGAATAATTTTTTTTTAAATTTAACTCTTGTTTTCCCCATATATTATGTACACTCTTATTTCTCTAGAGTGAGAGGGGGCGGTATCAAAATATTCACTAGAAAAAGGAACTCCACTTCAAAAAAGGTTGGGAAACTATGCATTACATTAATCCGTTAAGTGGTCAATTTTTAACTCAAAATGTTCTCAAAAAAGGCACATTTTATATTGCATATAATTAAGTATAATACTTAACAGTATGCAAAAATGGAAGATTTTTATCTTTATTTTCAATTTTAAAATTTTCACGATATTTTTTGTTTTATAATCGTGGAGCACAAAAAAGCCCCGGATGTTTATTGTTTATAAGTACAGTCTGTATGCTATGAAGAATGTTTCAAAAATCTTAAAAAGAAATTCTCTCCTACTTACAAAAAAAATTCATGTCCGTACCTTTTTTTCAAACTGTTGAGGATTTTGTATGTGTGTTCATATATATATATATATACATACACAATTTGAAGCATGGTATAATACTAAGTCTTACATTGCAATGGGACAGAGATAAAATCGGCTTTTTTCGATTTCATTTCTTCGCAAGCAACAAATTGCACATTGCCTTTACAATCCCTGTTCTTTATCGGATAATTTCAAGAATCTTAATTTCTGCTTTCAAGGAAAACTTCCGACCTTGACCATAAAGAAAATTCCGGATGAGAAGTATTTCAGTTCCATGAACAAACTACATCTCTTAAAAGCACTAATGCAATAGAACATCGTTTATCTGAACGTTTACTATCCGGAGAGTCAAATATCCGGACCAAAGTCCGGATACGTTTTCGAACAGTGCAATGATCAACAATTGTTTCGCGGGAGGCCAAAAGTGACGGGAAAATCCAATGTGAGTCATATTTGGAGAATTTCAGTTTTGTGATTTGGTAACATCTGTGCGGAAATATTAGGTCAGAATGTTTCCATGGGAGGGAGTGTATATGTGGTCTTTTGTTGAGTTGTGAACTGCTATGGATTCAAATTCAAAACGGAAGCGCAACGTCTTGAACATTGAGACAAAACTTGAAATATTGAACCATCCATCAAATGCTGACGCGTTTCTGCGTTAGAGACTTCCACTGCTATGGAGTGGTACGAACAATCTACAAACTACTACTACTGTTGCTCAAGAGAATCAGGGACTTTGCAGTGAAAATGAAGGTGTACAATGGTACAGCGAAAAATAAGTGATTATTTTCTACAATCAAGGTAAAATTGCGACATTTTTCACCTATTTTGCTTTCTCTTCAAGCACGTTTGCCACATGTGATGATTTTCAATATTCGTATAGTGTCCAGTTTCATATTCTGCATGGATCGCTTTCGGTTTTCGGTTATCCGAACAATCGCGTATCCAAATGGTGTCCGGTCTCAATTGGTTAGGATAATCGACGTTCCACTCTAATCTAAAAAGAATTCTAAGTATGTACAAATGAATGATAGAAAGAAGAAAATATCAGTACCCTTACAACGTATGAGCAAGCCGGTAAAAGGGTTAATCAACAATCACTTATACAAACTCCAATAAGTTTCATCACAAAATATTATAATTGAATCCTAACTGTACGACATAATGTTTACATACATAATCGTAATTAAAATATAATTAGTGTAAGTTCTATTCATAGGTTAGATGTTTTAAAATTATTTCCTTTACTTGTCAGTGCAAATAAATTCAAGGCATTTCAGTGTCCAACGTTTTATTGTAACATGATAACGCCCACATCACATAAAACTAAACATAATGATTAAAAAATAACACTATATAAACTGCTGGCCACTCAAAATGCAATACCAAGAAGGACCAGAGATATCAGAGCAAAATTTATTTGGCAGATAACATGTTGTACAAAGATCAAACGATTAAAATTACAGCCTCTTGGGACGCGTGGATGATGACAAAATCAGTAGTTAGTGTAGCTCAGATTGTTGTCTATAACTGCTGCCACACGCCTCTGCATAGAATCAAAGAGGTTGTGGATGTATCCATGGGGTACAGCAGTCCATGAGGCTTCCATATGTTAACAAAATTAATTTGGTGTAGCAGCGGTGGTATATCTCGGATCAGTCGTTGTGCAAGGATGAACCACATGTTTTCGATTGGCGATAGATCGGGAGAACAAGCAGGTCAAGGTAGCAATTCAATCTGATGGGTGAAGAAGAACTTTTGAACATTGTAAGTCACGTGTGGTCACGCATTATAGGGTCCCAGGGGTATTAAATTTATTTCGAGGGCATAAAATGTAAACAATTTTCAAATAGTTGTAACACTCTGGAATTAAAATTAAATAGTCCAAGTCTTTTACACCTTATTTATAAAGAAATGAGGTTTCCAAAAAGAGTAAAATGTTTAAAATATAATCATAATTATAAAAATTATAAGCATATGAATATAAGAAATATTTTTGTAAGAAATAATAATTAAGTTTTACGTTGCGCGTGCTATTTTCTAAAACAGTAGCTCTAATTTCTAGCAATAAATTGATGTATAAAGTTAAAAATGCGTATCCTTATTACACTGTAGCTATTTTTATATATAAGCAGAATAATAAATTATATTTTTTTTAAAAATAAAAAAACTTACGTTTTAAAACTTTTTTTTAAAAAAATTCAATATTTTTCAAATAATTTGAAATACAAAAGATATATAATACTAAAATTAGGTAGGGTTTTTAAAGAGTATGATACATTTTATAATTTAAGAAATTTTTACACTTTTCAGGCTACTATTTCAAAAAAAAGCATTCGCAACGCAAAAATTACTTACAATTCAATACAAATATTTCGTATTTTCATACGTTTATAACTTTTAAAATTATGATTATATTTCAAACATTTTGTTCTTTTTTGGAACCTCATTCCTTTATAAAGCATGTGTACAACATTTGAATTATTTAATTTTAATTTCACAGAATTATCCCTATTTGATAATTGTTTATACTTTCACAAATCGAGACAAAATTTACACCCCTGAGACCCTTTATCCTGTTGGACTATAGCTGAATGTATAGACCTTGGTCTCCAACACCTCAGAGATGTAGCGGTGGCTGTTCAATGTACCAGCAATACGTACTAGAAGGGTGAGAAAGTGAAATCCAATACCACCCAAGCCATGATACCAGGGGCAGCAGCCTCTGACTACGGTGTCTCCAAACTAGAATCAGACCATCGTGATGTTGCAGGTAGATGCAAAATCCATCTGTAAACACAATGTAGTCTCATTCTGTTATCCATTTCCGTCGTTAATCGCAACATTGGTGGCCTCAAACGCTTGTGGTTTCTTGCCAAGGGTAAACGAAGCAATAGACGTCTTACGGACATTCCACTCTGCTGCAAATGGCGTCGAATGATAAGAGTAGGCACCAAACGATGCGCAACAGACTTAATCTTTTGTGTTATGGTTCGTGATAATGGTGCGCGATCCATTACTACCATGTGCACAATTCGCCTGTCATCACGGGCAGTGGTGCAATGAGGTGGATGTAATCGGCCCCGTTGGTGCGTCGTTTCCTCCTGCATCCAGCGATGACGAATCCCGCATCACAGTTGCTTGGTTTCGTCCAACACGTTGAGTGATTTCTCTGAAGGATATTCTTCAATCCCTATAGACTATTATCCGTCCTCGATGGAATTCAGAAACTTAGTCAAACGATGCTCGATGTCTTCCACGAGGCAAAAGTAAACAGCTTACGCAAAAAAACGCACGAAAAAAACAATTGCCATACTTCAAATTGTCAATCTGTTCCCCCTTTTTGAAGCTTTTGCGGATGGTGCTACGGTCGCCCGAGATGTGCGTCTGCGCGATAATGCTAATGCTTTACATATTTCATCACCGATAACGCATGACTTAAATTTCACATGGTTTACATGCTTCCTTCAGGGTGTTGTATTTTATGTGGTTAGCAATGTACATTAACTTTTTGTTTCACCATTTTTTTCTCAGTCCCAACGTTCATTAACATGTTCCCTCCTCTTGCCTTCTGTTCGTCTGTTCAGCCGCAGGAGACTGTACTGCGGTCGCAGTCCTCCGCTCACTCTCAAGGACCGTGATATGGCTGGTGTTGTCGTCAGCACGACTTGGTGGAAAAGAGGTGTGGCTTCTAGTGGAAGGTACCAATGGGTAGGGAATTCTCTAGAGAAACGATGTTTTGTCTACTTGATTTGAACGTTCATATTAAATGTTGTTGTGAGCTTTTGGACTTTTAATTGCCCGTCTCTCTCTCTCTCTCTCAGAGAAAAAAATTTAAACTTTTGAAATAAAATCTTCCATTTCTCGTAAGGTTATTTTTTATATCCAGATGGCAGCGCCACCTGTACAGTTTTTGGCGTAAGGCAAACTTCACATTGTAATAGCAGAAAGAATTTATTTTCTTTTTCGGGGAAAAATACTTTTTGTTATAATTAAGCGCATATCCAGAACAGAGATTACTATACCACGTACAAGACAAGGACACTTCTAATAATGGGCGCAACTAATCCCATAGTAAACTAATCATTCTTATACTCTGAAGACAAAACCTATTCAGAGTCCTTACGTATAAGATGCTAAACTTTTAAACAGGTGAGAAGTCAACATCAAAAAAAGCAAATGCCTTACTAGTATTAATCAGCATGTGTTCTTTGGTATACAGTCTAAGTAAGTTATTATATACCAATATTCCCATTCTCTGGACCATTTCATTGATTGCCAAATTGGTACTAGCAGTAGCCAATGAAAGACCTTTTGCATCTGGCATCGATTCCAAAAGTTTTCTCAACATGACTTCTGCCACGCAGGCATCATCAGCATAGAGAGGTCCCACAAGCGCTGCATCGAAAATATTCCGTTTAACAACTCCATATCCTACACAGGCACCATCTTTGAGCGCGATTAAAGTTTTTGAATTTTTTTCTCTAATACTAGATTTCAAAATAAATTTTCTGTCATATCCTGCCAATGTCCGATCATACGAAAGCATGGATTCAAAGTTATTTTGTTCCAAACTCCTAATCTCTACTCCTTCGGGTAGTTTGTTTGACAGTAAATTTGTTCTCAGTTCGCCAAGATATTCATATTCCTTAATCGTCCAGGATTTTTCGCACTCAGTGAATCCGAACTTCTTGAAAACACCTGACTTACTTCCATAGCCATTCCCTCCGAAGTTTCTATGTCCCGCATGTTGAATGGCTGCCTCCATGAGCTGAAAGGTATAAAAAGATCATTTCAACACACACACACATAGTATTAAATAAATGCTTGCAATTGATTCCATGTTTTTTAAAATTTCATGAATAAATGTACTTTTTCAAATAATTGTATTAATTATCGTTATTTTTCTAGACAGACTTTCAAGAATTACGAGGTCATCCCTACCATGGCATGACAAAGAAATTGAATGACCCCTAATTATTATATGAAGATCGAGCCCCAAAAGAAGCGTTGAGCAAATAGTGGCCTGCAAAGCATTTTTCTGTGGTCCACAAAGAGTTTTTTGTGGCCCTTAAAGACACACAGAAAACCAAATAAGCAGAAAGCTTTCTCTCTATGTGGGTCAACAAATATTTGTGCGCAAAAGATCGATAAGAATAAATATGGATGCAAATTGGAGGACATAAACATGCAGGTCATGATGAGAATTTATACAATTGATCCCTCTTTTGACTAAAAAAATTGTAGAAAGTGTAATAGAATACATTTATTTTATTGAACTAAAATTATATGTGCTTGCAGCTACAGACAGAGTCGATCCTAACAGGTGTGCAGCACATGCGGGTGGCCAAAGCGAGGTGTAGCCGTAAGCCACATATAGTTTTTTCACAATTAAGTGTTTTTAGCGTGTTTTTCACGTAGTGGAACAAAAGCGCTATTAGGACGCAAATTTCGTCTTCGTTCCATATTTTATCGTACATTTTCCTCAGCCAATAAGCAACCAATTGACCTCAGGTTTTCTATATTTGGTCGCATTTGTGCCCTAGATGAGCCGAATCATATTTAAATTTTCCCATAGTTTTCCCGAATTTTCCTACAAATTTTCCTGAATTTCGCTAGTTTATAACAAAATTTTCTCAAATTTTACCTAGTAAATTTATTGTTTGCAAAAAGTATATTTTTAAAAAAACCTACCTGCATTTTGGAGGAAATCTTCACAAAACAGTTCAGAAAACAAGTATAAAAGGCTCTTGATTTTACTTTTTTAATTTAATTATTTCTTTTCAGCTCAAAAGTAGTACATTTAGAGGAGTGGTACAGTACACACTACTTTCTGTTAGTAAAAAGTTCATTAGTTGCATTATTGTAAAGTACAACATGTGAAAAACGCGTTAAAATTACTTGGCCATGCCAATGATTGATATCTTGTTTTTATTTTCTCAAAATTAAAACTTATACGAAGTCCAGTAAATATGCTGAATTTTAAGTAACTATTGAAAAATCAAAGTAGGTCACGATTTCTCGATAGCATGGCATAGCTTAAGAAAAGTGTAATGTTGCTGCAAAGTGTGTTGTTCCACATTGTCCATTAATGTCCAATCTTTATACACATCCTTCATTTGATAGCAAAATTCGTGGCGATACCATAAAATATAAGATTCTCTTGCTTATCAGTGGCCCTGTGGATCGTGTCTCCAAAATGCTTTTTGCGAAAGTTGCTTTTCAAGAATATCTAACAAGTCAGTGGAGAGTTATACTCCCAAAATGTCATGTCCGGTGGTTTGGTTAAAGCGGTGAAGAGACTCGGCTCTCTCCAGTACACAGTAGCCAATCTCTGGTCCCACAGTAGCCAGAGTTTCCCATGGCTTACTAAGGCTCTTGAATTTTTGGGTCACGGTAGTATATTTGTCAATGAATGTGGAATATTTGCTTTTTTTAGAGTCAAAGGGACTTCCGATTGAGATGACTCAGCTCCCTGCTTGGCTTTTTGGTTAGCTCTTTCACTGCTGGGGATCTCAACATGACTTGGAACCCACTGTAAGGTCACAGTCCAGCCATTTGAAATCAGCTCCGCAATTTTAATTCGGCATTGAATTGTGTTAAGGCAGTCAGTTGATGTATTACTGCTTAAAGCTAAAATTGCAGCATGGGAGTCTATGAAGAAGACAACTTTTGCATGAGCTAAGCCAGCAGCTAGTAATTGCATTATAGCTTCACAGACAGCCAAGACATCGCCAACGTAGTTAACAATAACACAATGTAGTGAATTCAATATAATATACTCTGACGCTAAGGCTATGATACGACTTTAACCTCTTAAGTTCCTACTGGTGTATATCACCACCTCGCTCAGCCAAAGCGTTAACTTCCTTAGCGCATATATACGTCTTTCGGAAGTAAGATCTTTTCTGTGTTCTATTGTACATAAAATTATTTTGAAGGCTTTGGAATACAATTTAAAGACCTTGACAGTGTTTGCGAAGGATTTACTTACTTCGGAAGATTTGCTTACTTGTTCCTCCCCCTCCTCCCCAATACATCACAAATGCGCGCCTAAATGGAAAATGGTTGCATTGGTCAGAGAATTGCGTAACTTGTAATCGGAAGTTAAGAGATTAATTGTAAACGGTACAAATTATCAAGATGAACACTAATTTTTTGTATGTAATTATTGTATGACAAGCCTATGGGGTCACTGGTAATTATTAAAATGGCTTTTCAAACTCTAGTTTACGAAGTCCTTTGGGCAATTAGGTGTTTTCCTGAAACCCAATACCAGACACACTTTTAAAAAAGTATATCTTAAAATAATATTTCAAATAGACCTTTCGGTTAAATTTTTATATAGATACTTGTAAGGAGACAAAGAAGAATATTATATTGTTTATTAAAATTTTTAACATAAAATTAATGTATGATTCTTATTAATGGATTTGGTTCGTGCTCCAGGTGTCACATATCCCTACATTTTATTTAGTGATTGGGACAAGCGCTTGAATGTTTTGTCCAAACTATCGTAGTCTAGCTCTGTTGAAACTGTCTACAGCAGGATTTTATGGTCCACGTTTAATTTGCTTAAATATTTTATCATTGTTGCCACATACAATGAGAAAGAGCTTTCACTTAAATATGCTATTCTAACCGGCGTTAAAAGGATCTATGTGAGAAACTTCTGAGTAGAAGTTCTTGCTTTAAATGTTAATGTCTAATTAGCTAATATATCAATAAGTTTCTAACTTACTTTCATCGGCAAGCTTTGTAATTTATATATGTCGTAGAAAAAATTTTTATACATTCATGTGTAGAGTAAATAGAAGGAGCTTGGTTTTACGTCAATCTTGACCACTGATGATAACAGTCAGAAAACTCAAAACATGGTTAAAGCAGGTAGGCGAGTCCTCATAGATGAGGTCGCAACTTCTTTAAACATCTGTCATGACTCTGCCTATCAAATTATCCACGACGAACTAAATTCCCTAAAGGGTATGTGCTGTGTGTATCACAAATTTTAACCGCAGAAATCATCAGGTTTGGCCTTGAGATCCTGGTACACCCTTCCTGCAACTTAGATCTTGCTTTCTCAGACTTTCATCTCTTTGAAACACTCAAGGAAACTTTGAGAGATCGTTAATTTTGTCAACATGGCTGTTCGGAATGCGGTGCATAAGTTTCTTCACTACCAACTGAAAACCTTCTGTTAGAAGACATACGGAAGATGAGAGATCGTCAATTTGTCAACATGGCTGTTCGGAATGCGGTGCATAAGTTTCTTCACTACCAACTGAAAACCTTCTGTAGAAGACATACGGAAGATGAGAGATCGTCAATTTGTCTCAGACATGGCCGTTCGGAATGAGGTGCAAAAGTGGCTTCACACCAACTGAAAACCTTCTATGAGAAGACATACGGAAGATGAGAGATCGTCAATTTGTCAACATGGCTGTTCGGAATGCAGTGCATAAGTTTCTTCACTACCAACTGAAAACCTTCTGTTAGAAGACATACGGAAAATGAGAGATCGTCAATTTGTCAACATGGCTGTTCGGAATGAGGTGAAAAAGTGACTTCACGACCAACTGAAAACCTTCTATTAGAAGACATACGGAAGATGAAAGATCGTCAATTTGTCTCAGACATTGCCATTTGGATTGCCATGCAAAAGTGGCTTCCATAACCAACCGAAAACCTTCTATTAGAAGGAATACGAAAGCTTGTAGCTTTCCAAGTGCATTGCTCAAGGTGGAAACTTTATCGAAAAATAATGTATCCATTGTATACTTACTTTGTTCAATAAAGCTGTAGAATAAAAGTTGTAAATAGTTTTTGAATTTTGTATACAAAAATAAAATACTCACTGCAGGAAATATTTTCATGTTGCGATATTTCTCGTCCACAATAAACCCTCCTCCAAAGCTAATGTTATCATTATGATTAATGCATGCACCTATTCCAATAACTTCACCTACAAAAAAATGTGTTAAAGATTTATTTTTAATACATGATGATCGAAATAATGAATGTGGCTCATTTAAATTGCTATAATATTTACATCAGTTACAAGCATATAAGTAAAAGTATTACATCTTAAGGTATCCAACTACCCTAAAATTGTGAATTTCACCAAAAAATGGCTAATGTGTTTTTTTTTAATTTATTTTATAGGCCATCTTATTAGCTTTATAAAAATACCAAATTTATTATTTTCCGTTCACCAGAACAAAAACTACAAATGTTTTAGTAAAAGCAGAGGCCATTACTTTAAGCAAGATATATATATATATATATTACAAAAATATACAAAAATAGTTATATACCTAAGATAACTATAGTCATGATCGAATAGATTTAGCCACAGAAATACTAGAGTAAACTCCTAGCCTTAGGAACCAGGAATGCAGGTTTAAACAATGTTTTTTGGCCAGCCAACCTTCACCTGAATTTGCCAATACTCTGGGCCATAGGGAAAGCAAGAAGTTTTCTAGAGAAGTTTAACTATCATTATAGATAAAACCATAATCTATTAATGTAAAACTATAATATTATAGCCTATAATAATTACAAAAATATTTTTTTTAAAAAATCAAAGTTAACTATTAGATAAAAACTTACCACGTGACTCATATTCCCCTCATATTCCCCGGCTATGGACAATAACAGTATCGCATAAAATTATTAAGTTTTGATAAAATAGCATTAATACTATATATTTACATTTAAAAACTATATTTTATTTTAAAATTTATAGAAAATAAAAGTACCCCACGCAGACATATACAATTAAATTTTAAGAAAATATAAAATTATTAATTTACGTAGCTTGAGGCGCCATCTATCGATAAACTGTACAACTAATAACATATTTTTATTTAACTGTTAAATAACTTTTTATAAATTTTGGAGGGTATCCGTGTTCCATACAATGTTTAATAAAATTATTAAGATCCAAATATATATTAAATTTATCACTAATACGTTATTACGATAAATATAATTGAAAATAATATTTCTATAAATTGATATAGAATTCCAGTAAGGCACTTTATATATGTGTGTGTGTGTGTGTGTGTGTGTGTGTGTGTGTGTGTATGTATATATATATATATAAGTGTATATATATATATGTGTGTATATATACACACTCATATATATATATATACAAACACTCATATATATATATATATACATATGTGTATATATATATGTGTGTTTGTATATATATATATACAAGGGGTGATCAAATGAAAAGGTATGAAACGACATAAAAATGTAACAGTTAAATATTTGCATATTCCGCCAAGGGAGAATGTAGCGAGACATCTCGGGATGCCATTGGAGACTCTGACTGGGATCGGATCATGCGCGGGTGCCCGCATGTGCAGGAGAGAGCAAAGGCTCTTATAAAAAGCGGCGTCCAAATGATGCGGCAGTACGTATGAGGACAGGATGGCGTTCGCGTTGCAAAATTCGATGATTGAGGAGCAGCGAAGTGTTATCCGATTTCTGACAGCGGAAGGTGAGAAACCGGCAGCTATTCATCGGAGGATGGTGACTGTTTACGGGGAGGAATATGTCTCTGACAAGTCTGTCAAAAAATTGAGTGCGAGTTTTCGTGCAGGCCGTGAGAGTGTGGGTGATGACCAGAGACCAGGCCAGGCAAACACTGTCATCACGAGCGATCTCATCGACAAGGTAGACGACCTAGTGAGAAGTGATCGGCGTGTCACATTGCGAATGTTGGCGCTGAAGGTGGATGTCAGCTATGGAACCGTGTGGACAATTGTTTACGACAGGTTGCGATTTCGGAAGATGTGTGCCGCTTCGGTTCCGAAGCAGCTCACCGACCAGCAAAAGAAACTGCGTATGGGGACTAGCACTGCAACATCTGTTTCGGTATCAGAAAGACCCCGCTTTCATGAAGCGGATCGTCACAGGTGATGAGACCTGGTGCCATCACTACGAGCCAGAGACAAAGCGGGACAGCATGCAGTGGAAGCATGCGTCGTCACCTCCCCTAAAAAGTTCAGAGCCGTGAAGTCAGCAGGCAAGGTATTGCTCACTGTCTTTTTCGATGTTCAAGGTCCGCAACTTGTGGAATTACTCGAGCACAGAAAAAGCATTAACTAAGATGTGTACTGTGAGACACTCCGACGCCTACGCAGGTCCATCAAGAACAAAAGACTGGGGCTGCTCACGAAGGGTGTGGTTCTGCTCCATGATAACGCGCGTCCACACGTCTCCAGAGTCACACAAATGGAACTGGACAAGTTCCAATGGGAGACGTTGGACCATCCGTCCTACAGTCCGGACATGTCACCCTGTGATTTCCATGTGTTTGGTCCACTGAAGAAACACCTGAAAGGAAAGCGCTTCAACTCGGACGACGTACTCAAGGACACTGTGAAGGACTGGGTCTCGTCACAGCCACAGGAATTCTGGGAACAAGGAATCCTGTGGCTTGTTCATAAGTGGGATCGTTGTGCTCAGGCCTATGGTGTATATTTTGAATAAAGTCTATATTTGTACCCACCGTGTCGTTTCGTACCTTTTCATTTGATCACCCCTTGTATGTGTGTGTGTATATATCTACACATATACACTCATGTCCATAAATTAAGGATAATGAAGTTCAGGCAAAGAAAGAGACAGAAGCAAAACAAATTTGACTTATTTGTAAAGTCTATTTATTAAACAAAAGGTAAAGAGCAAAAAAGATGCTATACGTTTGACATAATTAATAAAAATTGCGATTTTTACTCCCTGGAGCAAATTTTAAAAAAAAACCTATTTACAAAAAACAGTATAACATGGTTAGTATGATGGTTAATACGGAGTATGTCTCCCGGAAGATGCAATACAGGCCTTACAACGCCTACGCATGCTGAGTATCAAATTATCAATCTGATCTTGGGGAATATTACACCACTCATCAAGCAATGCCCTCCGAAGTTCCGGAAGACAGGTGAGGGGGGGGGGTTGACGGGCTGCAATTCGTTGGCCAAGTATATACCACACATGCTCTATTGGATTCAAGTCCGGTGAGTATGCTGGCCAATCCATACGGGTGATATCCTCCGATTGAATGCATTCGTCTACAATGTTTGCACGGTGAAGACGGGCGTTGTCATCCATAAACAGAAATTCAGCACCCATGGCGCCCCGAAACAAACGTACATGTTGTTCCAGAATGACATCCCGATAGATGTGGCCTGTCATCGTTACACTCTGAACATGCAGGTCAGTTCTGGAACCAAGAATAATTCCTCCCCAAACGAGCCATCCTGCACCACCGTAACGGTGTCGTTTAATGGTGTTCTTTTGGTGGTAACTGGTACCTGGCGCTCTCCAAATGAAAGTACTTCGATAATCAGACTGCAAACTAAACCTGAACTCGTCGGAAAATATCACACAAGACCACTGTTACGGTGTCCACAATGCATGCTCTCTACTCCAGGTTAATCGCAGGCGACAGTGAGTTGCGGTAAGGGGGACACATCTGACAGGCCTACGAGCATATAGACCAATGTGCCCTAAGTGTTTGTACACGGTCTGCCTTGAAACTGTCATACCGGTAGCTGAAGAGAGCTGACGAGACAGGTCTGATGCTATGCTCCGTCTGTTTCTTTTGGCATTAACTGCCAAATACCGGTCTTCATTCGGCGTCGTAACTCGGGGGCGATCTGTGCTGTAACATCTACTCCCATTACCATCATCTTGGAGTCGTTGCCAAAGCCTGGAGATGACCCTCTGGGCGATTCCAAGTTCCTCAGATACTTCCAGCTGGGTACGTCCACATTCCAGTCGTCCTATAATTCTACCACGTAAAAAATCATCCAAATGCTTCCTTTGTGCCATAACTATGCGGTTATTGCACTGAAAGGCTTTTAAAGCGCTCGTGAACCATTTTACTTCTTTGCCACCATTCCTTATATACCCCTCTCTTACACTCTCGTCATTGTGACGTACTATCCGAGCCATCTGGTGTGTTTCCTGTAATTTGCATATTCTTCTTCAAGATGTGTGTGATAATTCTACAGGTGAAATTTTTATTTTAGAGTTCAATTTCTGTGTTATTCTGAATTATCCTTAATTTATGCACATGAGTGTATATATATATATTTTAAAACGTGTTTTTACTCAAAATGTGTTTTTTTTAAATACGCAAAAGGGGCCAGTGATTTCTAAAACAGTTTTGAAAATAATTAGCTGAAATTTTTTTTGTATATTCTGTATAGTAATAGAAGTGTTTTAACTTTCAGATTTATTAAAACCTTTTACACGCCAATGTTCCAATATTGGAACATCAACTTTGAAATTTTCTGAAAAATTCAATTTTATTCATATTGTTCCATAGAAATTATTTTGAAGACAAAAAGTATGGATTAATTTTTTTGAAATTGAAGTATTGTTGCTAGATTAAATAATCTCTCTGAGAAAAATTCTAAATAATGCATTTTTTTCTACTTTTGATCGAACAAAATTCAAAAATTCATATAAAATTCAAAATTTAAAAAATATTTTTATTATTTGGTAAAAGCAACTAAAAATGATCATTTTAACTATAGAGGGCAAGATACCACAAAAAAATATCGTTATTTTTTTTACTATCGGTTTTGAAATTTCAATGTTCCAAAAATGGAACATTGGCGTGTAAAGGTATACTTTTTCACACAAGGGAGTTATTATGTTTAGTTCACATAAGAGTGGGAAAAGGCTTCTGAACGCTAAAAACTTATAGTATGTGTCGGAAGAAAATATTTATGACTTGTCTTCCGTTTCGGCTCCTTCTCTCAACCCCCCCCCCCCCTTTTAACCGTTTCTGGAAAATCTCAAGTGAATTTCTCAGCTGCAGCAAAAGTAACTACCACGTGCGTTTGTTGATAGTTAGATGTAGCGTGTGTCTTATTTGGAGAAGAACGTCATATATAATAAGGTTTTATATTATTTTGTATTACGTCAGATAGTGAATATCCATTACGCTGATAAGATGACGCATTCATAGCCATTCCTGAACGTAGCGAAAGAGTGCGAAAAAAGTGCGAAAAAAGATTGCTTGAGAAATGTTTTCTTAGCTATACATGGACAATAAAAATAGTTTAGGACATAAAAAAACACATATAAGAAAAAACAATAATATATTTTGTCTTTATTTCTCATTTTAAAGAATTTTGATAAATCTATATTTTTTTAGTTTTTTTTTTCTGCTTTATTATACTATAGCATTGAGAATTTTGATATGAAGGTTATTTGTTTATTTCTTTGTCCTACTGATGTTTTCCTTTATTGTTTCTAATAAGCGATTGTAATTTTCTGAAATGTATAAATTCTTGTGAAAAATTATATTTTCAACTTAATCTGCTTTATTTTGGAATTATATTTAAAAGTTTACTTCAGATGTGGCGCAAACAGGGGACACCAATCGGGGAACCTGCCCCCCCCCCCATCGGAGTACATTTAAAAAACTCTGCAGGGAAAAAATGATAGATTTATCTCGTTCACACACAAACTTTTAGTTCTTTTCCCCCATTTTAATTTAGATTTTTTTAAGCTCATTTGAATTGTTTGGTGGGTATTATGCCCCTCCCCCCTACAACGAGGGAGGGGGGGTGAATGACGAAACCCCGTTGGGGAATGTTTAATGACACCTCTTGTTAAGATACTACTTCTTAAAAATGTATATAATAACTAATTTTTGAATTTAAATGTCATTGGTCGTACTCTTAAAAAACATGTGAAAAAACTTAATGGTACCCGCCAATGTTCCATTTTTGGAACATGCTAAAAATCGTTAAAAAAAATTTTTTTCAAATTTTTTTTCTTTTTTAGATCTTATGTTTTAATTTTAATTCGATTTTTATCCAAATTTAGTTTATGTTACCTTTCAATCATAGTGCGGCGTTTAAAAGGATCACCGTTTTATTACAAAATTTACAGTTCCTTACTTGAATATAATCACTGTTTTTTTAAGCAATTTCATATAACAACTAAGACAAAGTGCCCTAGTTTTTGTAAAACTTAAAATATCTCTTTTCCTAAAGGTCATTTCAAAATAGAATAACATAGCAACACATCAGAATTGAAAATTTGCTAATAAACTTTTGGTACAGAATGAGCCGCGATTATGTTATTTTCTGACAATTTTTACTAATTTTTTCCCATTTTAGTAATAATAATTTCTTTTTATTTTATTCTTAATTTTAGCATATTTTTCTTAAAATGTACTAAGCAAATCTAAAAACAACAACAAAATCCCCACATCTCCATTTTTTTTTTTTAAAGCTATCGCAAGTAGTTGGAGATACTTTAAATTTTTTAAAAAAAAAATACGTAAATCTATACCATTGCCTGTATTTTTGTTTCTCTATCCATGACTTTTTATCATTTTATTAATTCAAAAATTTCCATATTCATAAAAAGCATCAATTTATTCATTTTTATTGCACAGTTAAATATCCTTTGATCTGACGAACTGATTTCATGTCCCTCAAATATTAAATCAGTCCTGTTTTCGTTATGGGAAGTTCTGTACTCTTGCATAACAACAAAAAAAGTACATTCCTATCTAAAATACGCAGGAAAAATATCAGATCTTAGTAGTAAAAATTTATAAAGAATTTTATGCTTTTAATTCTGAATGATATGTATATCTGTACTGACAGAAATTTCAAATATACACATAAACAGTGTGATTTTCTTAAAGCTGGCACTATTCGGAGCCACCTGTAGCTCAATCTAATGACTGAAAGTGTATCAAACTAGGTATGGAGACAAATAATGAGATTGGAAATATCTAGGATTATACGTAAAAAAAAATATTAGTTCCAAAAATCGCCGATATTGCGCTATGTGGTGCAAAAAGTATTACAAAAAAAAAGAAAGAAAAAGTAATAACACGCAAAATTATAGAAAATGTTAAATGTTAATCACAAAATTGACTTCCCCAGCGAGGAAATCGAGCAGATTCAGCAAGGCTCTATTTGCATGTAAGCCCACTAATTGCCAGCAAATTGGGATAGGGGAGAAAAGTTAGGTTTTTAACTGCTATTTATTTTTAGCCCGTTTGTATGAGAATTTTGTGGTTAACTGATAGATTCACCTGACTAAACAATGGTTACTACGAAAAAAAAAGAAACCGATAGAAGTTATCTATAATAAACGTAATCCCCATGGCATTTACCAAACGATAGAAATATCAGGATCACCATATTTTAATGTTATCGCCTATCTTGGCGAACATAAACAACAACTTGGAGCGTAGCACTCGTATATCAAATTAGCACGAAGAGGTCCCGTTTCAAAGCTTTTATTTACTAAACAGTTTTTGACTGGTGATAGATCGGGAGAACAAATAGGAAATTGAAGCAATTAAATTTGATGGGTAAAGAAGAACACTTGAACATTGCGTACAACGTGTGACCGTTCATTATCCTGTTGGAATATGCCTGATGGCAAGTGCTGAATGTATGGGAGGACTACATGGCTCCACCACCTCAGAGATGTAGCTCTAACTGTTCAGTGTACCGGTAATACGTACTGGAGGAGTTCAGCAGTGAAATCCATTACCAATCGAAACCCTGATACTGAGTGCAGAATCAGTGTGGTGATGCATAACGCAACAGTTCAGCAGCCCCTCACCACGGAGTCTCCAAGCTCGAATCCAACCTTCGTGATGTTGCAGTCAGAAATGAGATTCGTCATTTAACACGTCATTTCATTCTGTCATCCATGTCCACCGTTCATCGTACCACTGACTGCGAGATTGCCTTTTATTCCTAGGGGAAGATAAATGAAGCAATGGACGCCTTCCACTCCACTGTAAATGGCGTCAACTGGTACGAGCAGAACCCGAATGATGCGTAATAGACTGAATCTGTTTTGCAATGGTTCATGACGAGGCTGTGAGATCCATCACTGCCATGCACACAATCCACCTGTCATCACGGGCAGTGATACAACGAGGTCGGTGCGATTGGCCCCGTCGATCCATCGCTTCTTCCTGCATCCAGCTATGAGAGATCCGCATCACAGTTGCTTGGTTTTGTCCAACACACTGACCGATTCCTCTGAAAGATAATCCCCAATTTCTATAGGCTACCATTCTTCTTTGATCGAATTCATAAACTTTGTGAAAAGCCGCTTGATGTCTTCAACGAGGCATAAGTAAACAGCTTCACAAAAAAAAAAAAACGCACGAAAAAATAATCGCCGATTCAAATCGCCAATCTGTTCTCCCTTTAAATAGCGCTTGTGATTGCCGCTACGGTCACCCGTGATGTGCGTCAGCGCTATAATGCTAATGATTTG
>BMAO01012426.1:0-25602 GCA_019973975.1 Trichonephila clavata
ATAAGCTGGTATACCCGTACTTCGCACGGGTGAATTGAAAAATTAAACAATACAGATTGAAGGATAAAGAAGTTTTTAATGAGTTAATTTTACTTGAATTGCAAATTAAACAACAGAAAGAAAAAGAGCTTTTTGCATATCCAGCTGAACAAAAAAAGAGTAGCAAAAGTGCTATATTTACTTTTGGAGAATTGATCACCTACACACAAGTGTTGCTGTTTATTGAGTACTTTTTGCAAAAGTTTTGTATTTGTTAAACAAAGAACATCAATCTTCATTACAAACTATCACCCTTGAGTAGCAAGAAATTCGTGATACATCAGCTTCTATTGAGCTTAACACTTTGAGTTTTCCATCATACTCACTAATCTTCAAATTTTAATTATTTGGTTTGAATCGTGCATTCTTAATTATAATTCAAAGTAATACTTGTATCTTTATGATCTTAGGAGAAAAAAATTCTTTAAAATTTATCAGCTTAATTAATATATAAAATATACATATATGATACATGATTCCTTTTTAATACACTACAAATTTAAGTAATTAAAACTGTCTTACATAAAACATTGAAAAAGAAATTTTTCGTGCTCAGAAATATTTGCTGGAAAAACTTTAGGCAATTTCCACTTACGAGAGTTAATATTTATGAAAAAAAAGTGTGTAGAAGTGAGACAGATGAATAGTAAAAAACTATTCACAAAATCTAAACGTTCATTCTGACAAGAATTAAAACACACAATAACTATGGTTTATAATATATTTGATGATTTAAGTAATGTTAAATAATTTCTCGTGAAATTAACGTGCTGAAAACATGATCTATGTACGGTGAAAATTTTCCTCTTTAAGTAGGTTGCTGTTTACTTAGCTTCTAACCAATCGGATCTCAAATACTCAAGTTTAAGTTTAGTATTTATTTATTTAAAGCTTAGAAAATTTAACAAGGTTCATTTCCTTTTTGATTATTCAAGTACTGCATGTTTTACAGTATATATTTGATTAATATTTTTTTTTAGCCATCCTTATTTATTTTTGCGTTGTAATATTTTTCTAGAATGGACTGAAATAAATAATTTCTAAATTTTTATTTATTGCATGGTGTAATATGAGATATAAAGGCTTTAGTACTATTAGTATTTTTTTATTATAGTCGCTATTATTTAATAAAGAAAATAATTATTTTATCGTAAGCAATCAAACACACAACAAATGCTCCAATTTTATATATTTAAGAACAGTTGAACAATGGATTCGATGTAACATGGTAGGTAAAATAAACTTTTTCTCGGTTTTCATTTTGCACAAATTGGAATAATAAAACTAATATTTGTTAAAGATGAAATATCTGTTTTAATTCATATGCTTTTTACAACTACCATCACCAGTGTCGTTAATGAAGAACTTTCCATGCATACTAATTTCAAAGTACATTCAAATTTAAATAGATTACTTCTCAAAATTTGAAGAAATAAATCAAATTTACAGTTATGCTTGAAAGATCATATCTTGATCCTCAAGCTGAAAGTTTCGAACAATTCTCATTCAAATTTTTCTCTGTCAACAAGACAGATATTTACTAAAGGTAAACTAGGTAGAAATTTTAACAGTCAGAGAATATAATGTTTTTTCCCAAAAAACTTTTTTTTTCAAAAGATTAAATTGATCGTGATCAACAAACCTTTGAAAATTAAAATAGAACATTTCGTGTAATGAAGAAGATTTTGCTGAATGTTTACCCACAAAAATTTCACAAGTTAAAATCTATTCAAAGATAATATATGCCAAAGACCTATTATATTAATTTATTTTAAAAATCTACTTAAATATATGTATTGCAAAAATTACATAGTTAATATTCATTCATTTCAATTGTATCAATCAGCAGTAAAAGTATGTAAAAATAGAATTCAACCACCATCATAAATCAATATTGCTTCTTAAAAATTGCACAGTAACAATTATAACCAGTAAATTATTGTAAACTATCTCAGTAAGCAAAGATAAATTATTCAAATAGCTTAAGAAAAAAGAGTTATAGAGGGATTTGTTTAATAGTTTTAAGCACAAGTTTGTTTATTTTATAAGAGTTTAGCTGTAAACATGTCTTAAGAATAGAAAACTACTAGATTTTAGCTATTCTTAGATCTATAGTTGGTTTCTTAAAAAAAAAACTAAAATTTAGCATTTCAAGTACTGCGTTAAAGTAAAACAATTTAAAAAGAGACACTATGTTCAAAAATTAGTCTATGAAAATTGACCTTTTTTTTTAAAAAAAAAAGCACATTAGTTTACAATTACTGATTTAAGGGAAAGGGAATAACAATCTTTTTTGTATTTTACAGCATAACTTCATTTAAGTTGTAACTAAAATAGAATTAGTTTCATCTTGAGATAAATAAAGCATCTTAAAATAAAAAGTTACAACACGATTTTTAAATTCACTCCATGAAGTTAAAAATGGGTATATCCTAACTCTAAATCTGTGTAATCTTAATTAAATTGCCTTAATGATACAAAAATAGATGACGACCATTTCCCTTTTGTGCATTTAGCAACATTATCGTAATCATAGGAGTAATATGTTGTAAACTCACGTATAATATTGTAAATAAGTATAAAGAATAGCATTTTAATGTATTTGAAGAAGCTTTCATTAACAAGACGTGAGGGAGGAAAAAGCGTATGCAGTATTACCCTCCGCTTCAGGAAAGAATCATACATGCAACTGAAGAATGTTCCAGAAATAATGAATACTGCAGACGGTTACATTTTTTTAAATGAAATTTCTCGAAATTTTAAAATACACTATATATAAAAAAAATTCAGTATATTTCCTGAAATGCGGACAACGATTTACCTGTCCGTACATAAACGTGATAGCCATTTGGCTATGCTTTAACATGCTGAACTTTTATTACTATGTAATAATATACTTAACTACAAAATAATTCCACTTAATATTTCTATAATCTCAGTAATGAAACATTGAGAAATATTTGTAGGATTACTAGAAAATACACTCTATAACAAAATGCAAAAACAACAACAACAAAAAGAAAAAACTGACGCACCAAGAACGAGTTGTCCGAAAGAGACAAAAATTGGTGGGTAGAAATATTATGTACATAATAGAAAATGATTACAGTTTCAGAAAAATTTAATGATTTATTTCAGAGTTACATAGTTATAAATTAACGAGCTCAATAAGGTGTTGACCCTGATGGTCTCCTGTGGTATTTCTTGCCAAATTTGCTCCAATTGTCGGGCAAGGTGATCAACATTCCCTGGTAGATGCAGTCGCCTTTCCATCATATCCCAGACATGCTCGACTAGAGAGAAACCTGACGATCTGGCTGGCCAAGGAAGTGCTTGACAATCTGTAAGACAGTTCACAGCAACGCGTGCCGTATGTGGTCTGGCCTTATTTTTGGAGTACCTGGCAAAAATAAGGCCTGGGTACTGCAAAAGGAATGGTAGAAAAGCAGTTCTCAGAATGTCGTTGACGTACCGCAGTGCTGTAAGTGTGCCACTAATGATGACTAAAATGGTCCGGCTGTCAAAAGAAATGGCACCGCAGACCATAACTCCAGGTTGAGGACCTGTGCGGCGTGTAATAGTGAAAACAAGATCGGCACGCAGTTCTGGGGGTCTCCAGAAACGTCTTCGATGATCATCAGGACACAGTTGGAAGTGGGATTCTCTACTAAACACTAACGTCCCCAGTCAACCTGACTCCAACTTGATCGAACCAAGCACCACTGTAATCTGGCTTGACAGTGTGCAGGCGTGAGTGGCAGTTGGTATAGCCGTCGGTACGAGCGTAAATTTTGCTCTATCAGCCGTCTGTGAACAGTCTTGGTGAACACTCGTGCACGGGTCGCACGTCTTGATGGTTGATAATGATTAATCAGGCGTTGTGACAGCAGACCTGACATTGAATCTATCCTCCCGATTTGCTTTGGGTGATAGTTCGACCGCTATCATTATGACGCTGAAATCTGCCATTCACCACCCATTCTTGCCAGCACATCGCTCGAGTGATTCTTCGATTCGCCCAATCCCTTCTTTCAGTCCAATGATATAACTTAAATTTTTTTTCACAATTGCTAGTAATGAGCTCTATTCCTGCGGCGAGGCATTTTTTCAGTCGCTGAAAGGTATCCTAAATCACAATGTAACAGACATTTTGACAATTAGATTGAGAATCGCTTCTTATAAACACCTGCTGAGTGCGTAGTTCTGTTGTGCTGTAGCTTCCACTATTCATTCATTGCACACCAGATTTTAATAATTTGCATTTTCGGTACAGATGTCTTTGCATACGAAATTTCAATAAAATCGAGCAACTCTTTCTTGGTGCGGCGTTTCTTTCTTTCTTTTCTTTTGTTATAGAGTGTGTGTTAGTGATTCAACGAATAATAACACGAAGGAAATATAGTACTGCAAATAAGAGAACTAAAATCCCATAACTTGTAAAATACTTCAACAAAGAAAATTTATTATAATATTATGGATTAAATGTTCATTAGAAAACTATTGCAAATTTTTTTTTAACAAATATTCGAGAATGTTTCGCAAACTTATATTCTACGTCCCTGATCTGAAAGTATTTTGAAGAATCCATGATAAAATCAGTTTAAAAACCTGTTAGAATTTTTATTGTTTAATTTTGAGAAATATTACACTGAGTTGTAAACGCAAAAAAAAATAGCTTCTCGAAGGGTAAGGTTAAACAAATCAAATGTTTTATGCAATAATATGTTATAATTTCACAAGATTGAGATGGTATGCAGCAAATGAAATTGCTTGTAAAAATCATAAAAAAATATTATTGTTAATTGAATTTAAACATAACGGGATTGCTTGCAAGCAGATTGTTATACAAAGCTTTCAATCCTGCGATCGAGATGAGTCGTTTTTCCCCCGATCTTAATGACCTGTAATGTAGAGATACTGATGCATTAAATCTTCCATCTCGTCAAGTGTAGATTTTATTATTTGACCATGGTTCAAAACTACAAGGTGGCCGCTGTAGCTTAGTAGTAGATATGGTCAGGAACTCGTAAGGGCGTGTCATGGGTTCGAGTACTGATACAACTGACGACTCACCGTTTAGAGAGCCTGATTCATGTTAAATCTGAGTTGACTAACGTCCTTCAATTGATGTAAAGGCCACGGTCACTTAGTAGTCAAGGGCACAGACTCGTGGCTGGCATGTCATGAGTTCGAGCTGCTGAAGACAAGCCGTATAGAATAAGCCGATATGTCGAGGCTCAAACGTCCTCCTATTGGTGTGGAAGGAGATGAAGTGTAGTCCTCTCGCCCTTGACCATGGCTCAAAATTACGAGGTCCTTCACCAATACCTCTCGTGCTGCTTTAATTGCGACGTAAATATATTTCTCACTCTCGTCGATGTAGTTTGAAGAGGAACTGTCCGCTCAGGTGTTGTCCTCGTCAATTGACCGAGGCTCAAAATTACGAGGTCCGTCGCTAAAAATCCTTCGGTTGTGACGTTAATACAACTTACACTCAAAATTACAAGGCTAATCAATAGGTGTCATCGTGTGGTTTCAATGCAAAAATTATTACTTAATTCAATTCTACAAGAAATTTTCAGTATTTTTTTAAATGTTTCACATATATTTTAAAACAATTTTTGTTCTAATATTCCCAAGGGTACTTTTAACATTAACATTATTTATTCTTTATTTACTTATGGATGTATAACATATATTCAAACTATAAAAGTCACGTTAGATTTTGTTTATTCGCATTTACGGGTTGATTATCGCTTTATTGTAATGTTTTAGTTTTTTGAATAAATAAAGCAACATTTTCTACCGACCATTAAAACATGTGGATCTGTTTTATTTTCAATTAGAAATTAAATCGAAAACAACTAATAACGTAGATTGTATAATATATGTTTCTTCTATAGTATTTAAGATAGGAAATATGGGTGAAATCATAATTTTATTCAACAAAAAAAATCTTTAAAAGCTACGTAATGAAGCCACTCTTGTTTAAAATGTATTCTCTGAAGGCATTCAATAAGTAAAAATGTTTCTTATAGAGTGCCCTTGTGTTCGCATTTTGAAACAACATCAACCACAAATTAAAAAGAACACCAGTTTATGATTAACATTATTTATATGGTTTTCGAAAAGTCGAACGCCAACTTTGTAAAAAAAAAGTACAAACGTTTATTTAATAATAGTTTTAAGAGTTTCAAAGCAAAAAAAAAAAAAAAAAATTAAAAAAACGCAACTATAACAATTTGCAAAAGTATCGAAAAAAATATTTTAAGACGAAATGACAAGGGCAGATAATTTTTAAAAATGCTTTCCCTATGTTTTGTAGAAATATATCTTAGGAGACAACAACTCATAAATTTTATACACAATTTTATGCAAGTCAGAAAAAAAAAGGTTTAATATAGTGAATTGATAAAACATTTCTTCTTTTTCTTAATATCTTGATGTTCTCCGTGATATTTTTTTCTCATTACGCATAAGTTATTACTTCGCATGGTTTTAATATGTCACTTTGTTTTTTTAATCCTTACGTTGTAATGTTACATCACATTAATTATTTTTATTGAAGTGATTTTTTATTGAAATACTTTTTTTCTAAGAATATGTAATTTTTCGCTTACAAAGAATCGTTTTTATTTTAATTAAAACAAAGAACATATATTGTGTGTTTTCTTTCCCACGAAGACATTGTAATCGTACTTCATTCTTGTATATAATTCTTAATAATTATTACATTTACATTTATCCTTATTTTTAAAGAGATATAAGTTACACTATTTTAGTTTGAAAAGTAAAACGATGACTTTAATATACTTTTCGGGTCGTTGGCTGTGAGGTAGTATGCCCACCTCATAAGTCTGGTTCTCTAAGGTTTCTGGCTCGATACCGGCTGGAGTTGATAGAGTTGATAGATTTTCTAGTTACGAAAATCGTAGGCACTCATGTCATATGATTAGGTATCATGTAAAGATCCCTTGAAAATCAGTTTACCTCTGGAACTCTCGGCAAAATTAAATCATAGCAATATTCAACATTTGACGAGAGTTTTAATTGAACAAAATTCAAACGTGACAATTTGAGTGTGAAAATGACCAATGTCACCAATGAAATGGCTTCTACTCTTGGGAACTTGTAGTGTCTGCAAATGGCTAAGCTGCCCAAATGAAGACCATTTGAAACAATGTGTTTACTAAGACAGAATAATTTTAAGCAAAATAGCTGAATATGCTGAAATAAAAATGCTATGTTTTCTCTCTTTTAAATATGATATAAAGAAACACAAAACAGAATGTTTCAATATATATAACCAGAAAGTAAAAGTAAAATAGAAGGGAAAGTTAAAAGTACTGAACTCTTGTGGACAAATAATATTCTCTAAAGTTAAACAGTAAGTGATGTTTATTCAAGCAAAAACAAAATTATGCGTCAGCACAACTACCCCTTCTCTCTAATAACGTAAAGTGAAAAAGTAAGTAAAAATGAAAGAAGAGTTTCATCAGAATTTGCTCAAACACTTTTGTGAAGTAGTATTTGAGCTGGAAATATTAAATCTCGGCAAACAGAATAATTTTCAAATGCAATATTAAATAGTAAAAGAGCCAAAAGTCTGAAAATATTTAATACTCAATTTTCTTTCGAATTTGAATATTTACAGTTTTACATTTAAAAATAATTAATTGGAAGATCAAATAGTTAAAAGGTTAATACGTGTGAAAATATTTGATATACAGTTTTTTCGACTTTAGATATTTAGAGTATTATATTTAAAATTAATTGATATATCTATTAGTTGAATAGACAAAAGTCAGAAAATATTTAAAAATCATTTTTCGACTTTAGATATTAAACGTTTTATGTTTAAAAATAATTAATTAAATCAGTCAATTTGGTTTCGATTCAAAGTTCTTTTCTATGAGAACATGTATGCAAAATAGATTTCAATATGGTTTTCCTTTCAGCATCTAATTATCAGTACTTCAATTACTATAAAATTATTGTCTTTATGTGCATAGTCACAATTTTTTTTCTTAAGTAAATAGCCTTAACAAAAATTTCATTACTCGGTGTGCAATATTCATTTTGTTGTATATATTTAGGATGATTCGCTTCTACCAGGCCGACCAACTTTCAAGACGACTTGGAACCACATGGAATGCAGGGTTGTAAATGTCATAGTTGCGAGCTATGGCACGAAACAGCAAAGAAAAAGAACAGACACAACAAAAGGTTGAAGGGACAAAAAACACTTTACTGAAAAATTGTACCGCAAAAGATGTTTGAAACTACGAACAGAAGTCGTCTGGCAGGCTAGACATTGGTGCTGCATAGAATTCCTTACGATCTAGAACAGGGATGGCGAACCAGTGACACGCGTGCCATTGATGGCATGCGACACAATATTTTTGGCACGCCAGTGATCAAAATGGTTTAGATTTTATTTCGAAATTTCAATATTCACTATGAAGTAATACGAACAAACACAATTGATCGGTCGCGGGGTGGCGGGGAGCACACTCGTTTGGTATTGTCTTGCCTTAGTTACGTTGTAGACTAAAATTGCTTATGATGTAAGTTTTGTCTACGCATAGCATACATTGTCAATTTCATTGACACAGCTGTATTTTAAATTGTATCTATGTTATATTTATGAATTTTAACTGTTATTTACCATGGCTAGTTCAGAGCGGTGTGTGTTTTATGTTCTGGGATAGTTGTATGCAGAACATCGTCTATAAAAGGGCATTTTAAAACAATTCACAAATCCATTCGTGAAGAAAGTGAGCCACATAAAAAAATTAATTTCTTAGAAACCGTTGGGCAGATGACTCAAATTCGGCATGTATTCTACAAAAAGTAACATCATACAATTCTAATGTAAATTTTTTGTCATCCAATCTGCAACAACAGAAGTCACACTATTGTTACTTAAATTTTAATTACACTTGCAACTAAAACAGTTATAACTATACACGTGCAACTAACTATACAGTGCAAAAGATATTTTTTCGTAGTAAATAGAGTTTTATTATTTTCCTAATGATCACAAGTCAAAATTATTTGGCGTTACATCTGTATCTCATTTAACACTTCTTTAGAAAAAATGGCACGTTGATCCATAAAGGTTCGCCACCTTTGATCTAGAAGATTCCTCCGGGCAGTCTTGCAGTAGGTGGCACTGAATGGAAGGTTTCCTGAAATTCGTCATTTGCGAACTATTTTTGGAAGTAAAAGAGTAAAGTAGTAAATATAGTAATAGAATTTTGTAGTAAATAGAGTTTTGTGTTACAGTTTTATTATTTTCCCAATCACCACAAGTCACAATTATTTGACGCAACGTCTGTATCTCATTAAACACTTCACACTTCTTTAGAAAAAATGGCACATTGACCCATAAAGGTTCGCCACCCTTGATCTAGAAGATTCCTCTGAGCAGTCTTGAAGTAGATTGCACTGAATGGAATGTTTCCCGAAATTCGTCATTTATTAACTATTTACCGAAGTAAAAGAATGTATCGTATTCAAATGAAAAACTGGTTGACGTGTTGATCGTCTTTGGAGCTGCGAATTGTAATGGGCTCGTTGCTTGGTTGTTGTATCAGGGACGTTACCTGAAAAGGTGTCTTCCACATCACACAAACCTTGCAATTGTGAACAGAGGGTGATGTGAGTCAGACACTAGTCACTTGCAGAGTTTGATGTACGAGACACCCATTTATTCATTTGAGCATCTCATCGCTCGAATATCTGCAACTGCCAAGAGGATATGTGACTTCCTAGGAATTTTCGAGATCATAAGGATTTCCATCATCGCCGTTGTCAGGTCTTGAAAACGACTTCTGGTTGTATTTTTGAATCCTATTTTAGTATAGCCTTTCAATAAAATGTTTTTGAAGCATTAATGTATTAATGATTCTGTACTTTTTCTCTGCTTCTTTGCACCATAGCTCGCAACTACAGCATTTGCGATCCTGAATTTCTATGTGATTCCGAGTCGTCTCTGTACCCTCTACAATTTTGTCAGTCTGTTAGCGAATCACCTTGTATATAGGTGACGTGGTTCTACAGTGAGTGAGTCTTGGTAAAGTCACACTGCAAATCAATACGAGGGCTACTGGTGACATAACACGCAATTTTGAATTACAGTCCCAGGTGATATTAATTTATAGCTCAAAAATTTATTTTATAATCTGGATATCTCTGTTTAATACATTTATCAACATCTTTGCTAGATATACTAAAAGAATTTGACAATTAAATTCAAAGAATTCATTTTAATTATAATAAATCTTTTAAAAACGAATAAAGGAGGATCCTTTTTTTAAAAAAAATAAAACCATTTAACAGACTATATTCACATGAAAAGCATTTACTATTCTTCAGATGGCAAAATTAATTTTTGTAGATTAAATAACTTTTTTTAAAGTTAAATGTGCTATGTTATTGAAAAAAAGTAGATTTTCCAAAACACAATTTGTGGATTCTTTCAATTTACGTTTTAATCGAGAAACAAAAGTAGAAGTTTCGTAAAAAAGCCAGAATAACACAAGTTGCATTAAAAATCAAAGTATTCTAGTTAACTACACAGACTCTCACGGCGTTAGGTAGTTTGAAATAATTTGAAGATTAATGAATGGTAAATTTTCAAAAGCAAAACAAAGTAATTTGATTTCTTACGTATTTTTACAACCGTATTGGCAACATTGTATGAAACGAAGCACATGGTTGCCTTCAGCGTGGACGCCATAGTTACACTACTACATAAGTACCTTAATTTGATACAAAATAAGAAGAGAAGTCAGAAAACATTTAATGTTTAAAGTAATCGCGGCTTTTTGAAATTAATATGAGCTCGATAGAAGAAAGAATTTTATAGTTTAAATCCAAAAATGTCCTTAAATATTGAGTTGCTAAAAATTAATAGAATTACATGTGGCAACTTTAAAAATTCTTTGTTTTTGGTAAAAGTTTTGGAAAGTGAAATGCATGAACAAAATGATAACTTAGGAAAATGCTCATTTTTTAAATCAAGGACTGGTATAGGAAGCAAATAACGATAACAGCAAACAACTTACATTAAAGCTTAAATTAATCTAAAATCTGATCTGATATGGTACGATTTAAGCAAAAATTTTTAATTTAAGGATTTTCAAAAAATTTTTGATTCCATCCTATGAGTGTATACTATGTAAAACAGATTTTGTGTGCTCAAAATTTCATAAAAAGCTAGGCATTTAATTTTTTAAGGAAAAAACCAAATTTGTGAAGTGATTTTAAAATGCTACTCCTCCTACAAAAATTTACGTACACGCATGAAATTTGATTTACAAGTACCTCAAACTGCATAAAAAAAGTTGATATGGGTTTTGCGACAACATCATTGGTATTTGTACAATACTTCTTTTTGTGAATGCTTATTGAAAATTTCTTAAAAAATGTATAAATTCTGAGTCCAATTATTTTTTTAAAAATAAGTATCGCTTTGATTCAAAAATGCATACCAACTTTTGTTACATGTACTATTAGCAATAGGTAATAAAAAATTCAAAGCATTTGGCACAATAGAAAAAAAGCCTTAGCATTTTAAATGAAGACAGACAAGTAATTTTATCTTTCCGATATAAGTAAGTTTAAAGTTTTGATTTGCCATAGGGATGTCAATAAAAACGAACGCAAAAGCTATCATAATTCTGTGTTTTGTTTAGTTTAGAGCTTTCAAATTTTATCAGGTTATAGAAAAGTATATAAAGAATAATTTGAGCTAAAAAAAAATTAGATTTGATTTTTTTACCGATTTTTTAAAATTGAATCGTATTGTGTCCCCTTAAAATTATTATTTTTAGAAGTTGATGGCAGGGTATATGTTACATCAATCAACATTTAAGCACTCACAAACATTCTTGTTTTTTTCCTGTATATTTTAATTCACAATTTATCTGATTGAAAAATAACTGCTTTGAAATAACTAATTATTATCCCTCTGATTTAGGTATAATGATCTAACTTTGACTTTTTTGAATTATTTTTTAACCCTTTGTAGGTGAGTAGAAATGATTGCATATGCTTTAAGAAATACAATTAAACTTAGCATTTGGGAAATTTTTACTTTTTAAAATGTGCTTTATTACGAATTTCAGGACAAGAAAGTTTCATACTGGTGCCATAATTGCTGCAAAATGAAAGCTTTGTTCTAAAACAAAATAACAACTACGGATTCAGACACAATTATTTTTAAGCAAATAAAGTGTAATTTTGTAATACCTATGAGTCGTTCAACTGAAGCCTTATAAAAAATAAAACATCTTGTTTTAGTTTTTATTTCGGCAATATCAGTTCAAATATACATATTACCTTTATTTATAATATTTTAATCTTTTAATAAAATTAATTTAGAATGTCATTGTACGTTTCAATAAATACAATTATTTTTCGTGCTTTAAATATAGCAACAAATAAAAATTGTATTAACTGGGGTTTCAAAAAAAGCATTAAAACTGTACATCTAACTTCTAGTTTGTATAGTAAATGATAGATGGCAGCACGAACCAAGCCTTGATTGGAACTGAATGAAATCTCTCTCTTCCCATTTTTCACAAACGGCATTTCTTAAATATATTTCTGCATCGGCGGAAACATTAATTTCTTTTTAAAAAATTGTAACACACTAAATAAAATTATACTTATTACGAAACCAAAGTTCAACTCAGTTCAAAATCACTACTAAAGTCTACTGACTCTGTATGCAATCACTGACTTTGTGAATAAGGAGATATATTTATTTAATTAACTTTATATATATATTCGTTCTGGATTTATTTTTTTGATTCGTCAAACTTCCCTCTTTATATGATTATCCCTACAAATTATTTATCGGACCCATAAGAAATTCACTATGAAACCTCTGCACTTTAGTCGAAGCACATAACATTGCGAGAATAAAATATTGCATGTGTGGTGATTCGGAATATATACCAAACTTCAGGCAATGAATGCTCCTACGATTTTGTCAATGAATTTTTTCCATAAAAATTTTATGAAAAATTTTTGTTCGAGAATATTCTTAATTCAAAAATTCTGTTTTTAAATCAAAAAGAAAATGTTCTGATTGCAATTTTTTTTAGCTTAGAAATATTTCCTATGTAAAAAATTAACTAAGGATTTTGTATACAATCTTACTAAAATTTCAAAAACTCAACTCAAAATATTTCATCTTATTGAAATTTTTTTAAAAATTCATTCATAACTGAGTGAAAAATCGCACACATTTACTCCTTATTGACTGAGAAAGATTGTGCATGTTTCTTGTGCATCCGATATAGGTTTTACACTTAACACATTTATCACACATATGAGCTGTATTTATAATTAGGAACTAAAATTAAATGAACTTCCTGTAAACATAGCTAAGGATTTCTGAACAGGAACCATTAAATTTCCTAGATCAGAATCGAAATGACCACTATACAATGAAAAGTCAGCAGGAGCTTTAGATTTTAGACACTTCTTCCAATTTTAGACCTCTTAACTGCAGATTAAAAAATTATGCGATTCGCTCTCCTTGCCATCATTCTTAACAAACACTCGTATGAGGTGTATTGGGGGAAAAGAAAAGGGGCATATTAGTACATTTTTTTTTCTGAAATAAGTAAATCCTTTGCAAACACTGGAAAGGCAATTTTATTACATTTCAAAAGCCTTCGGAATATTTTTACCGACAACAGCACTAAGAAAATAATCGTATTTTGAAAGGACGAATATATGTATGCGTCCGGGGCACATAAGACACCGGTTGAGCGAGACGAATATATACAGCAGCGGCACTTCAGAACTTAAGAGACATACATGAAATGTTTATTATATTGAGGGGATGCTTGAAGACAAAAATTCCAGAAGAAGTTTTACTAATTTCAGGATTTAGAGTATTTTCTAGTTAAAGAAAAATCTTGCAAACGCTTTATTTTTATTTTTTTAGTATGTGTAATATAGAAGGCCTTGAAAAATTTGCCGCTTTGACATAATAAAGAGAAGTTATTTTCAATGCGTTTATGAATTTTTATTAGAATAGCACTTGTGCTCATTAATATATTAACGTATCTTAAAAAAAAAAATTTTTTTTTCAATTTTCGTACTTTTTTTTTTTTTTTTTTTGCGGATTTCTTACAGAATTTGAAAAAAAAATAAAATCACCTACATTTGCAGCACTTCTGGTAATACACGATAGAAATATAACAATGCAAGAAACGTATCGACATTTAATAAGATACGCGTATTTAAAGGAAATATTATCTTTTTATTGTAGTTGTGAGAAAGTTTGTTTTCTTACATATTCCTGTAGTAAGTACTACAAAGCAATTTGTATAAATGCATTCAGTTGAATGTGTTATGAAATTTCAGAAAGATGTAGCCGATACAATGATCTATCTCTATATGATGTTCCAAGCAAAATATTATTTCTAAGCATATAAAATAACTCAGATTAAATGTATAGATATTCTGCATGTATTTATATTACAATTTATTTTGTATACTATAGAATTTCATACAATTTATTTAAGCAATTTTCTTCCTTTTGAATCAAAAAGTTGCTTTGTCAGAACGTGTTATCTTCAAGCTATTTTTGGAGTGTAAGATTCATATATCGTTATCTTTCTGTTTTTTTAACTATATTCACCTTAAGATTTTCTATAAGTAGTCCTATGTACATAGAAGAGAGAATTAGAGTTATATTAATGTCTCACTTTAAAACTCCATGAATACTACTGGTGATGGTCCTCATAATTTTGAACTATGATAAAGTGACAAAGACGACACTTAAGCTGGCACCTTCTCCCTCCTTCATATCACACCACAACGACGGCAGAACGTTTGAGACTCGACAGATTTAATGCGCAGATGCCATAAGGCTCGAACTCTTGGAATGCCAGCCGCGAGTCCATGAGATTGAACTTAGACTATTGCGATCACAAAAAAACATACACACTTACAAACAAAATAAAACTATTCTGTTTTTTTGTATGCGCAATAAAAAATTTAAATTTCAGAATAGAATAAATATTTATTTATTTTTAATGTTAAAAAAATAAGGAGGAAACATCGATATTTCTGTGTACACAAATGCTATTTGAACAAAAAATTCAGACAAAAATGGGAAATAACTCATCAAACATTTTGTGAAAACTTTTATTTCTAGGGATTTTTTTATGGCACTGGAAATGAAAAGAACCCCTCCCCCCAACTATTTGGGAACCAAAATTCTCAATGAAACTTGACTAGGGTCAGGGCTCAATCATGTTCTTTATATAACAATTTATCAAACATTTAATCAAATATTTCCTTGGAGTTATCTCCAATGGTTTAGAGGTAATGTACCCACTTCGTACGCCTAAGGCTGCGGGTTCAACCTCGGCTGGAGTTGATAGATTTTCTGGATGCGAAAATCATGGGGATGCATGTCATATGATTATGTGGCATGTGTAAAAGATCCGTTGAGTATCACTTTGGCTCTGGCACTTTCAGCACTATGAAGTCACGGTGATATTTATCATCCGAAGACAGTTTGAATTGACAAAATTCAAATGACACAATATGGTAGCGGAAACCGCCACTAGATGGTGCCACTAAGGAATTGGTTTCCACTCTTGGAGACTTCCCGTGTCTGCCAAAGCTTATTTGATAACATGCAGGGCAGTGGAAAATAAAATATTTCCTTAATAATTGGATGAAATATCTAAAATTTTCATATTATCCCAGTCAGTTTCGCTATGCATCATATAAAGCACAAAGAAAGTGAATTTGAGATAAATCTGCTTGTTAACATTTTAAGTTTTGTGTGACCTTCTGGATGAGGTAATTACAAAAGCACCCTAATTCATCTTTTTATTTTGGCTTAGAATACCAAATTTCATTAAAAATATGATCTTAGAGGTCATAATGATGCTTTAAAATATCTCTCTTTATATATATATATATATATGTGTGTGTGTGTGTATGTAATATTTCAGCGATCCAGTAACGACAACTATGGAATTCAAAATTTTTATTGAAGGTTAGGGGTATCCTTTATAGGGAGAACACTGGTGCAACGTATTGCGACGCTTTTTAACAGGCAAAAGTGCCCTGACTTAGAGGCACGACGATATTTCAATAAGGAAAGTCAGAAGAGATAACAAACAGGCACATTGTCCAAAAACCCTGATTTACGGGGTTTTCCAGGACCCTACTGGTTCTGTGCTTCTTGGCAGAGGTGATATTAAGTCTACAGGAAAGATTTAGAGTTTGGCTTAAAAAAGATGAAGAGATACTGCATTCATTTTACATCATGTAAGTTTTACGTTAAAGGTTACGAATATAAACATCTACTTTTATATGACATGTATATATGTATATATATATTAAATTGGATAAGTATGTCTTAATCATTAAATGAAGTGAAACAATAATCAAAGAAAAATATTGACTGCAAGAAACTAGTATCAGCTATGAGTGTATTCGTTTGACAAAAAAGAGGAAGAAAATGAAAAGTAAAGTTTAAAAAAAAACAACTGTGATAAGTTTCACAGGTACAAAAAACACACACACACATAACACCTAAAGACACTAAACTATAAAACCAAAATAATTTGAAATGACTTACGCTTCCAAGTTTTATAGCCTTTACATTAAATATTCAAACAGAGTTAAATGAAATGCTAATATATTTTACCTGCATATTTACTGCTTTCTAAGGTTTTATGTTGATGTCAGTGTATTCATATAAAATTGTTATATGTGAATCATTATTTCATTATGTCTGCATATTTAAATCAGTTCAATGAAATATGTTGATCTCAGACTATTCAAAATAGATATTTATATTATTTCATATATACATTATTATGCTTATCATTTCTGAATCAATATATAAACATTCCCGGAAACGGAACGTGAATAGAGGCGTTTAATTAAAGATATTATATGAAAGAATACAATTTTTTATGTGTTAATATATTTTTATTACTTATAATAAAAAATAGGAATTTATAATGCTTTGTTTTAGTTTAATTTTTTTTCCAAATTTGATTGTGTACAAAGTTGAATTAAAATGAATTCATAAACGAATATTTGGAAGTGTAGCAAACGTTGTTTCTTGAGGTAACAAATGATAATCATTACGTAAATCAGTTCTAATTATAAATTTATGATAAAAGTATCCGATGATTTAGATGACTTTTTTAAAATATTATTTCCTTATTTACTTCTGAAAGTATAAATAAATATTTGACCTTTTATAATAATTTCTTGTATTTTAAACATAAAAATAAACTCATTATGCATCCAGTATGAAGTAATTTTAATTTAAAAGACATTAAAAATTAAATTCAGTAAAAAAAAAAATCTGCAATGTCAGAATTTTTTTAAAAATTTGTAAGGACTACTCATTTTTGAAATATAATTTATTGGCATTAGGTATGATACCTTTTGTGTGTGTGTATTTTGGTACCATTTCTGTAAGAATAAACAATGAACGGTTTTATTTTCAAATTTTGGCATAACTTCCTGTTTTCGAAGATAACATTTCAAATAAACTTTAAACAGCAAAGATATTAAATCAGAGTGAGTTCTGAAAAATGTCTAACTACTCATTAACACAAATCAGAGAAACTAAAATTTAAAAAAAAAAAAACAGTGTATAATAAAACAGTACTAAAATAAAATAAGGTCTTTTAAAGAGTAAATTAATAATTCCTTTTATATATAAAAGATAAACATCCTAATATATCATTTATTTATTTCATATTAAAAATTATGATTAATGCTAATACGAAACAATAGTGTTATGTTTACTTGATATAACAATTCATGAATTTTAGACTAATATTTGTGTCATTAAGTTAAATAAATAGAATGAGAGCAAATATTATTTTTATACATAAAATGGTTAATGTATTATAAATAACACCCCAAACAATTATTAATTTTTTAATGATTTCTCGAGAAAACTATCTAACATTCTTTCTAATTTGGCAGCAAGGTTAAAATGTCAACATTCGTAAAACTTTGCGGATTCTTGTAAAAGTAGAAAAACATTATAAAAAAATTTGTATAATACTGAAGTAAATGTATGAAAGAAAATATGATAGTAATTATATTGTTTCTCTTATTACTCTCTCAGAAATGTATATTCTGAAATTTAAACGAAAATGTATATTTTTGTCATTTAGATAAGAAATACTCTTTTTTTTATCTAAGTTATTGGAAGATCGATGTAATACACGAAATGAATATTTCTTAAAATTCTTTAACAGTTATTCAGAAGTATAAAATTTGATGCAAATTTTGTTGAAGAAAATAATAATTTTTTTAAATGCATTTAAATAACCCATTTGCAAATCAACGATTTTTTCCTTTATTTATAATCCATAAAAACAATTCTTCAAGCATTGATGTACAATGCATGTTAGCGGCATTTTTTGTTATGCAGAACTTGCGTTACACTTTGGATACAAAATAGGTATTTTTTATGAAGCAAAAATGGAATTAAAAAATATATATTTTCATTCTAATGAATGTGTTGGCTTATAATTTTTAAAAGAAAATCAGAATTAAAGCCAAGAGGGGGGGGGGGATGTGTTATTGTCTGTAACTTAACAGCAAGGAAAATAATCAAATGCGTTAATGAATATTTGTGCATTTGTTACAGGAGATAGGCAAGATTTTTGATACTCGTGCTGCCATCTGTGGGAAAAAATAGAAATTTCTAATTTATTGTTAAAATAGTCCCCATTCAAAAATAATATATCTAGATATATCGTTTTTTTTTTTGCCAATCGAATTCGCATTTTCAAAAATTGAAACAGTGCGAATTCTACAGATCTGATGAAAAAGTGATACGTTTAATATGATGTTGAAGCAAAATTAAAAGAATGACTGTATTGGTCATTATGCATTAAATTCTTTTCCAAAGTGTCAATTTTGTTCAAACTTTCATTACTAACACAAAATAAATGATTGTAATAAATGATTTTATCTGTGAATAAAATGCCAAATAGGAATACTTTCTGTAACTATCATTTAACAATATTAAATTTCGAAATATAGATTCTTCTAAATGAAATGGATTAGAAAAAATTAGATTTATTTATCCATCACTAAGTCCAAAACATATATGAAATCTAAAATGCAGTAAAATAATCTTGAATTAATCTTTCCAAAATTTCCTCCTAGCTATTTTCCTCGTTATTACGCTGGTGTCCAAAATTAAGAGCGTATTTTGTCGAATTTCATGAAAACATTTGAACGAAATACTGCTTCGAAAAAAATGCATATCGTGTTTTGAATAAACAATCGTCTACGTGTGTGTGGAGGGGGAGGGGGGGTTCAGAGCTAAACGAGTAAAAGGATTTGCCAGAATTCTCATTTCGTTTGCCAGTACACCTTACTGAATGTCTTGGTGTTTTTTTGCAGCAATCTCTTAAAATAAAATTCAAATAATAAAAATAAATAACCACCAATATTTAGATTATGGAATGAAGTGGCAAATCATGAGTAGGCTAGAAGCAGACCAGTCTCAAATTCAGATTTATAGAGGATTCAGTTTAACCTCCAGGGTCATGTTCAACTTATGGAAACAGTTTCAGGATATCGGAACCATCCAGACAAAGTCTGTGCAACGTCCTCCAAAAGTCTAGACAAACGGGAAAAATCGCCATTTGTCCGTTATAGCGATGCATAACTATGGTGCTACAGCTTCACAGCACTCTCGTGAGTTGTACGTGGCTACAGGAAGCCAAATTTTAAGACAATGTTTCCAGAAGATTTCACAAGAGAGGACTGTTTGTAAGAAGAAGTTGTTTGTGTCCCTCTCAGTTCTGCGAATATAAGAGACCGTTTGAATGTTGCATTAATTATAGAGATTAGAGCATGGATCAATGAGTGGCCGTTCTCTTCACTGGTGATTCCCAGTTCAGCCTACTCAGTGATTTTAACTTACTTTCTTTTGGAGAGAACCAGGGACCCTATATTCGCCCTCCAATGACTGATAGATCAATCATTACGAGACTGAAGGCTTGATGATAAGGGCAGGCATCATGTTGGATGGCTACATACAACTCCATGTCTTTAAAAAAGGTACTGTGACTGTGCTAAGAGGTATTGAAGCCCTATGCTCATCTCTTTACGTGCAGTTCGCCCTGAGTTTATTTTAATGGATGGTAACACGAAGCCAAATAGAGCTCTTCTGGTCGACGGATTTCTGTAAAATATGGATATTCCCCAGATGGATTTATCAGTCAGATATATCCAACTCTAATACCTATATAACATGCTTGGAACGATCTGGGAAGGGCAATTACACCTCCCTCCTCCCCCTTCGGGAGCCATTCAAGGCCGGGAAAAAGAGTTGATAAACAAGTGAGATTAAATGCCACAGGAACTCATAAATTCTCTTATTTCCTATATAAAATGATTATGCGATGACTGTATATCTCTAAGAGGAGACCATACCCTTATTAACCAAGATTTTTGTTCTATTCTGTAACTCCTTTTTCATACCTTACTACTCCAATGGGTATCACGCATGATCATTCCCGTGCATTTTAACTGTAGAACGACTGCTTTTTCCCATTATATCATTCCTATGTACCTAACAAATTTCAAATTAAATGCTATCCAGTAGTTCTACAGATAATCGACCAAATCTGAAAATTCTCTTCATTTTTAACACCTGTGTATAACTGAGTCTTATGTATATTCGAGAGATTTGGTATTATGTTATAATAACCAATTATTAAATTAGAGAGCGAGAAACAAAAAAAAAGTTAGATTTTGATAAAAGGAAATATAATCTTACAATCTTATCGATTTATATTGTAGTTTCATTCTATTTGAAACATCACTGTTTTCAGTTTTTGAATAAATATTGTCAAAAAAAAAAAAATGTAGCTAAAATTTAAGGGACTGAAATCACACTAATGACTGGAAATAACTGTAATAAATTAAATTTATCACTTTTGAATATATTTTAATTATGAGCTAAATACCTAATAGTTCACATGCTAAATTTAATCACGTGTTTTATATAATTGGATTCGAAGCTGATATTTTTCGTTGAACATGTTGTACACTCAAACCCAAATACATTTTCAAGAATTTGGCAAAGGGTCGAAGATATTTAAGCATTAAAGTACAACAAAAAGTTATTTTTAAAATAAAAAAAAATTATATTTGACGGGTTGTATTTTATTTTCCTTTGTGGGTCTTTATAGTTAACAAATATGTACTTTCTAAAATAATTTCTGTAAAAAGCAAACGCGCTTCGGCAACAGTGGAAATTGGGTGTAAAAAATTAATTCTTTTTATCACGTGGCTATAACAACTCATGGATTTAGTCCACTGAAACATTAAGTAAAATAAAGAGAAAGAAAATCTCTTAATGTTTTCTGTTGAATTGTTGTGTGTTCTATTTATATATATATATATATATATATATATATATATATATATATATACATTTTTATACCTCGTACAGCTCCTAAGTGATTTATAAATTAAACAATCAGTCACTGAAACAATCGTCATGCATACACACCCATTAGAATGTAAAAAATGATAATGCCAAAATTGGTCAGTCAAAGTTAATTTTACAAATTTTAAAAGAAGTTTTATTTTAAGGCAGCGTTTCTCAAACTGTGGAGCAGCCCCTTCCCAGAGGGGCGTGATAACACTACGAGGGGGTCGCAAGCATATGAAAAGTCGAAAACAAAAGATTATTTTTTAAAAAAATATTAATTTACTGAAATTAAACCAACAAAATACATTATGACATAATAAAAAATAAAATATATATTTTAACTGATATAAAACACTTAACTTACTTAGTGCTTATATATACTGATAAATATATATTTGTACTGATTACAGTACTGCACAATATATTTTATTATTAATCCAACAAAAGAATGTTAAGGACAAGTTTAATAATTATCAGTGACCCCACGGGCTTGCTATATATAAAATTATATACAATAATCAACACTTATCTTGATAATTTGTACGATTTACAATTAATCTCTTAACTGCCTTTTAAAAGTTACGCGATTCAATCCCCAATGCCATGGTTTTCCACGTAGGTGCGAGTATGTGATGCAACGGGAGGATGTGGGGAGGAAAGGATTAAATAAACAAATTATCTGAAATAACACTGTCAAGGTCCTTCTAATGCATCCCAAAGCCTTCGGAATAATTTTATCGATAGAAGTGCACAAAAAAGATCATACTTCAGAAAGACGTATATATACGTTCGTGGAAAAATAACGCTTTGGCTAAGAGAGTGGTTTATATGCGCCGGTGAGACTTAAGAGGTTAAAGTAGTACTGTAGCCTTAGCGTACAAGTATTGAATTATTCAATTCAATACATTGTTATTGTATGGAGGGGGCACGATGAAAATTATGATTGAATATTGGGTCTCAAATATTGAAAGTTAGAGAAGCACTGTTTTAAAGGGAAGAAAATTGAATTTTCGAAAGTAATAAATCTTTATTTTGAGAATTACCAATTGAACTCATCTAGCCTATACTCACTCTTAAGTAAAATTTCCAATTATTACAATTATGTTGTCCTCATCCTTTATTAAGTTTTTGTAACATTATCAAGAATACAAATCATTTGGTACCAAAACATTAAAACTCTCAAAGGACATTTTTTTATACAATCAAACTGCGAAAATTAAACAATTTGTGAAATAAATAAAGTGCATTTTTATGTAAGCTTCCTTCAACTGAAAGCTTCCCTAACATACAACTGATGCCATCTTGAGAAGAATAAAAAGTTTACTCTTAAAGCAAAACTATTTTCTCTTAATCGAAAGGCGATATTATTTGAATAAAAATATTTTTGAACCTTTTTAGAAGTAAATTTAATCACTGTCTGAATTTTAAAGTATGATAATAAACTTTTCAAGAAAAAGTTTTCTGTATTCAATTAAAACGTTTCCTTTTTTCTTCAGAATATAATTTCTAGTATATTCTATTATAAGTATGTATTAAAAAAAATCTCTGTGTATAAGCAACTATACCTTCAATTCGAATAAATTCTTTATCAGTTAAGCATAACATACATGAAGAACATATCTAACAGCATTTTTTTATTACTTTGAATATTTAATTAGTTGGATTTAATGCATATAACTTTTTTCAATGGCAGTTAAAGTAGAATGCATAGGAAATGTATCAATTAAAGTGCTTTTACTTTTGTGTGAAATATGCTATGAAAATAGTGTACTATATTTATAAGAAAGAAGATATCGTAGTACATGTATATATATTTGAATTGGAAAGAAAATCTCTTAAAAAACGAGTTAATTACATACATTTGTCATTAGCTTTTTAATTTCTTGAAAACAACTTTTTCACTTTTTGTAAACTGTATCATTGTTGTACAGATTGAGATAATTGCTTGAAGGAAAGGTACAAATTTTACAAAAAACGAAGACAAAAAATCTACCTTGACACAATACACAGTTTTACAGCTCTTCAAATGTTTTTTGAGAAAATAATAAAAAAAGTATTTTCCATTAAAACATTTTGCTTTTTTTTTACCTTTCAATAAATTTACTTTTTTAAATTTTTATTTTTGAGGAAAACAAGAAAACACACTTTTTTTTCTTCATAACCTGTCTTGAGAGACTACATATTTTCCGATGAAAAAAAACATATAAAGAATTAACTTCAAGATAAGCGGAATTAAATGGGAATGGCTTTTAAAATGTTGAAAAAATAATTAATTTCCAGAAGACAAAAGCATTTTTAAAGAGCTAAAAACTATGCTTAAGCTTCATTGGACAAAGTATCAGAGAAGGATTTGTAATAATAGAACACATAAAAAAAACTCATCACAGAATTAATTATTTTTTATGAAAGACCAGTGCTTCAGCACTAATTATCAGTCTTTTATATTGCACGACAGGAAAGTATTTTTAATTCATTTTGTGATTACGTTAATTCATTTATAAAACTATTCGCTATTTCATTGTGAAGTAGATGGCTTAAAAATTCTGAATGTAATAATTTGAAAAAAATATTTTAAATTAAATTTCTTGAACACTTAAAGAAATGAAGAATTCTATTATACGAATAAAATGATTGTGAATTGTTAATGCTATCCATATAACTCACATTAAGGAGTTTTATTAATTTTCTTCCACAAATGATTTAGAAAATCCTCTCTAGATACTTCTTTTTAGTCCAAGTAGTTAATGCAACTCATAATGTAAATTTCAAATTGTAAATAGTTCCCATTAGCTAAATGCAGATTATGTTTCTGGAAAAGCTAATGATTTCTTAATGTGTTTTGAAAGTAAGAGTTAAGTACATTTTAATATTCTGTTTCAAAGTAAACACCCATATCATTTACAATAGTTTTTGTTATATATAAAGTGTAAAAGATTAATTTTGAAAAATAGTTTTTTACTAGAGTAAAGAAATTCACACAATTCGTACTGGTGAAGAGGCTTATTTAATTAAATGGTATATAATTTTTAAATAAAAGAATGTGATATTTTTTTTGGAATATTTCATTCCTTTCAGAATTGTTCAATATGATATATATATTCAGAACTATAAATTTTCTTTGAAATTAAAGAAGTTTGAAAGTTGATTTTCTCGTTCTTGCTGATAAAATGCTTTTGAAATTTTTCAAAATGTTAATGCAGTTTGAAACTCTCCTCCAAATAATTCGAAACGTTTTTTTTTACCCGTTTTTTCTCTTTATGTGTAATCAACAATATATATTATGATTATTTACTTTCAGTTGATTATTTATAAAAAAAATAATTTCAGAATAGTAAAAATAATTTGATTTTAGTCAATGTTATTTAGTAATTCACTCTCATAATTTTTTTTCAAAGTAGATTATTTCTATTTTTAAAAAAAGTGGGGACTTAGAGATATATACATTGATTGAGTTAACCTTATTTTTTTAAAAAATCATTTATAAATTTTTTGTGTTATTTTCTTTTTTCAACAGTTTTCTTATAAGTTGAAACATTTATTTTAAAAGTATTGTTACTTTTAGTCGAAATATTTCTCTAAAAAAAACCTTTTTATTAAATGCGAAAATTTTTGATGTAAAAAAAGCGTAGGAAAAACATTTAGAAACTAACAATGTGTCTCAGAAAATTTCCAAACAATTTTTTCTTGCTGTATACAACAATTTTGAAATATAATTCTCTGAAAATCTACAGCAGCTTTTACTAATATTTAGTTTTTCTTGCAACTGCATTGAAAGTTTATAATGTATAACAAAGCAAATGTTCAAAATTATTTTTGCAATATTTAAAAATAAAGAAAGAAATGAATATATTTGTATTGAGTTTCGTGTTTTCTTTTCAACAATTTTTTGCAACATAATTCTTTTTTATTTCGTAGTCTGAAATATATGTAGGATTTAAGCTCCTGAAAAAATATAACATATGTTATGCTAATTAGTGATAGATTATTTGCAAATATTTATTGTTTTGACTTTTTAAAAAATATCTTTGAATATTTATGAATAAAACTAAAATCGATACTTAAAGCATCTTTTAAAATAA
>BMAO01012426.1:26433-66668 GCA_019973975.1 Trichonephila clavata
TTAAATTTAATGAAAAAACTATTCACAAATTTTTAAAATATTCAAAAAGATATTATATAGAAATATCAAATTACAAATTGATTTGACATTTTAGCAGCAAACAGTATATTTTCCCGACACTTGATGTTGAGATAAATTACTCGGACAAATTCTATAATACATAGACATCAGTTTATGTATCACTATAGGAGAACATGACAAGTTCATTGGCTTGGATTAATATGTTGGGAACATATTAGTTTCATTGGATTGAACAGTTTGTATCAAATGTTTGCGTCTAACTGACAAGGTGCATCGCAATATTTTTTTGTTAACCCATGAAGCAATAATAGTTATGATATAGTTAGGTTCTACAAATATTGTGATATTTTTATAACGAAGAAAATAATATCCATTATCTACAACCTGAAACAAGAAATAATCTTGAATTATATGGGTTTGACTAGTATAATTCAAACATGTATGAAACCTATAAAATTATGCGTTGTATTTTCAGCATTAAAAACATCTACTTCCTTTTTTTTTTTTAAATCAATAATTGTAGCGTTCTAGATTACAAAGAATACAATTAAGCAAATGGATACATGCACACATATCATTGTGTTCATTCTTTGAATCATGTTTTGATACAAAATATTTTAATATTACAATTAAAAAAAGTTTTTTTTAAAAAAAATTTTTAAAATGTATCAAAAATGCAAGATCGAAAAAATATTTTTTATTAAACTTATGAAACGAGCAATTTCTATAGCATAGGTAGCATAAAGCTTGCTTTAAAAATATCATTTGCAAATCATAGAATACTGATTATAATATTGCAAATAATACACATTATATAAAATAACGTAGCTCACACACAAATTCCAAATATATTCTACAGCAAAATTTGAAAACGGTTACTTTAACCGTATTTACTGTTGCAGTTTTGTGCAACAAAAGAAATAAACCTACAACGCTTTTAAAATACTGTCAAAATACTGATATATTTTTTTTTTTTGGTGGTCAGAGAAGTTTCTTTACAATCTAAATAGGATTCAGAATATCCGATTACACTGAAGAAAAAAAAGAACATAAGACAGAAATCTTTCCCTAAATCCGGAGAATTAAAACATCTGGAATAAGATAGTTCTTACCAGGAAACCTACTCTGAATGAAGATTCCAGAGAAGAAAATAAATGGGATTCGGATTCTTTTTTTCTGGTAGTCGGGTATCTCACTGCCTGTAAAAATACGATTCTTAGTATCAACTCATAGCGTGGAATTTATCCTATGTATAAGTAGTAACACGATTCCTTAGAATAGAATTTAAGAGGAGAATATAGTGAGATTTCGTTGAAAAACTGTTCGAGAACTAGAATAATATTTTTTAGTTCCAAGTTTCTCTCGAGAGCTTTTTATTTTAACTAAATATATTAAAATGATTAAACCTAGCTACAGTGTACATGATTCATTCTCTTTTACTGATTTAATTTTAAACAAAAGTAGGAAATAAGTAATATAACTTCTAGTTGTAAATTTTATGAAGGTATCGGGTTGGCAAGAAAGTAACTTCGGGTTTGTAGTGAAAAATGTTTCTATACTAAAAATAAGCTTTAATCAGTCAAAAATCTTCCATTTTGTTTCATTACCTGTTGCTATTTTTTGTGACAACTTTATGATTCCTAGCTTATAGAGTTTCTCGTCCTTATCAGTAAAAAAAACTCAACCAAGGGTGTTTGGATGAAATTATATTCTTCTATTCCTGACTCTTCCTCAGGTAAATAGCAATCAAATTTATCAAATTCTTTAAAGTTTTGATCTAGTCTGTTTGGATGGAATTATATTCTTATATTCAAATTGTATTTCATTATTATTCAAATTGTATATTTATTATTATTCGAACTGTATTTCTATTATTTAATGTGCTATGTATGTTCATTTATACACGATACCTAATTTCTATTCAATTATTATTATTATGTTTAATTTGTATTTCATATGTATTTTCTGTGTAATAGTTAGTTTTGTCTTTTACCCAATTAATGTTCACCACACGGGACTAATAAATATGACTCTTGCCTTTAAAAACTTAACAATTTTAATTTTGCGTATAAAAAGATAGACAAATGCCAGCAGCTTTGTGTGGCGTGAACCTGTCGTAACGAGAGCGAATACAGGAACTGAATATTCCACACAGATCATGTTACACAAACAAGACAAAGCAAACAACTTGTTGCCATTGCGCAAAAGCTAAATACAGATGGCGTTGATAAAAGACATGACATTAAAAATAACTATTACACATAAAATACATATGAAATACAAATAAAACATAATTGTAACCCCCCTCCTCACATATAAACAGCAGGAAGACTCACGCCCTCTAGCGGCTTGAACTATCTCCAGTGATGGCCTAGCTTCCAAACTGTACGGACGTATGAGCATGCGTTCCGATCCCTTTTAATTGTAATCAGCTCTCTAGTTATATATATTAATGTTTGTTTTGTCCAATAAATGTGTTTAATTAAATAGTAGACTTAGTTAAAACCCCATTCCCTGCGTGTCCCTTTATTACATTGGGTCACACCTCTTATACAATAATATTATTTGATTAGAAATTAAGTATCGTGTATAAATGAACATACATAGCACATTAAATAATAGAAATACTGTTCGAAAAATAATAAATATACAATTTGAATAATAATGAAATACAATTTGAATAGAAGAATATAATTCCATCCAAACAAAGTGTGATTTGTGGTCATTATTATTACTGAAATAGTTATCATTTTAAAAAAAATTGTAAACCTAGATGTAATTGATAATGTGTCGTTGCAAGATCAAGAATGAAAATTGGATGGTCTAAAAAAGGAATTAACCGAAACAAAATCATGGTACAAACTTGATATTTTTAACATAATCTTTAGCAAAATAAACGAACTTTTTGAAATTTTGTCGAGAAATGATGTCACATCTTCCACATAACCCTCACCTTGCGACGTCTAATTATCATTTATTTTGAATTTTACAAAGCTTTTAAATGGTGAAAATTTTAATAATAACGATGACCTCAAACCATACTTGGTCTAGTTTTATGTCGATAAAGATCATAAACTCAATGAGAATGGACTTATAAAGTTTTCGGGAAAAATGACAACATGTAATCAAACAGAATGGAAGATATTTGACTGATTAAAGCTTATTTTTAGTATAGAAAAATTGTATTCTAAAAATCCAAAATTACTTTCTTTTGACCCTAATAATAAAAGGATAAATTTATGTATGATAACAAAATAAAGTTTTTATTGGAGTAATTGGAAAATAGCACTGGTTGTGTGAGATCTTAAAAAAAAAACGCAGTTGTTGAATAAAATCTATTTAAAGCTTTATTGTTGTTTCTTCCTGGAAATCAAATGTTAATTGGACATTATCTATATATAGTAATTCCGCATTGTAGGTGCGGGCACGCGAGATATTTCGTCATCCAAGGAGAATAATGGATTCCAGGTTATAGATTGTCATAACTATAATGACTCATTTCAGTTAATAAGAAGAGGGTACTGTGACTCTTTTTGTTGGTAGTATGTTGAAAATCAAAACTAATTACTTTGGATAGTCATTGAAAGAGATGAGCCTCCAAATAAGTGATTATGACAAATGGGCCATCAAATTGTGAGATTCATCCTTTGATGAATGCACCTGCCACTGCTTTTGCTCGCATGCCAAGAAATAGAATAACATGTTATCATCTTCAGTAACATTAAATCATAGTTAAACAATACTGATAACCTTTAGATGTCAAGAGTGATCCAATGAGATCTTGATTAATCTGATAAAATATATTCCTAGCAGTGAAACCTTTACAAAAATAGCCATGGACATATCGTGAAAATTTTGGTTGTGGGCATTTGAGACAGTTTCTGGTCCAACTTCGGATATATGTTTTAACACAAGGCCATACAAATTATGCCTGATTTACAAACAGGATGTATACACTATATCTTGCATGTTTTAAAATATTTATTTCTGAGATTTTTATAAAAATGTAAAATCGAATGCAATTTGTAGACGCATCAAACATTATATTAAAAAACCTGAACTTTCGAAGTCTGGGAGAATAATTTTACAAACTAAACATTTGTTTTAATTCTTCATTGTTTGTTGCCAGTTAGAGATTGTTTCAAAATCAACTGAAGGCTACAATGACATTTAATCTATTATAGAAAATGTGTCAGCGACCTGATTTATCTTAAAGTAAATGTGTTAAATATCCACCATGAATTGTGAAATATATGAAATATGTGCTTTCGAATTTTTATTGGAATACGAATATAAGAAGTTTATGCTCTAAGAACAATAAGTTCTTAATTTTTGAGTAAATGTTGGAAATAATATTTTGTTGAAGAGTTAGCAGCTAAAAGTTCTCTATCGCATATATATTAATGATGGTTAAGGTTTAATTTTACAGAAAATAATTCTAAAGGCTTCCGGTTACTTCATTTATGTGGCTGAAACATTGAGCCTTTAGCTTGATCGGAAATACTAACCCTCATTACAAACCAAGCAAAAGAAAGAGGGTTGGATGAGATGTGATTGCATTGCATGATCAGTCTTAACAAAAGATAAGTGATATAACAGATCTTCGGTTCAAACGATTCGCGTGCGATTATTTTTTTTGTCCTTTTTTTAATTAGCTATTCAGCGTTGTTTGATCTTGTGCAGTGATGAAAAAAAAAGTTTTATAAAAAAAATAGCATACTTATAAATCTATGAAGTTGCTCGATTGTTTTGGGTCATTGAATATCTGCCATGGATTTGATTCAATCTTCTAAAGTTTTGGTATCATTTAAAAATATTAAATGACACTAAAAGTTAAATTATTGTTATCCAAATAAACATTTGTCAATTTTAAGAGTAAGTTCATTTTGTTGTAATCTGTTAAACACTTTTATGATATACTTTCTTGTGATACTTTTTATTATGTAAGAAAAAAAAAAAATTATTTCACCTGAAACATTGCTCAAAGATCATTGAAATATCTGAGAAGGGCTTTGTAAGCCAAAAGTCATACATTAAAACTTAACACTCTGAAATTAATGCAAATAGCAGTTTCCTCTATGACAGCAAAATCACACAACTGTACTTTCATCATAATAAAAAAATATTCGTAGCCTGAGTTGAAATTTTTATGTATCCTTCTGACTGATACGGTAATTCTTGAACTCGGGAGATGGATACTACTGCTGGGGTATCATGGTAGGCTACGATAATCACCGCATAATACCTAGTTTTCCTCCTTTTTTTGACCAGATGCAAATGGATTACCCAAAAACTTTTAGATGATCGACAAATTCCTTGTTCCCTCATATATTCGAATTCTTGCCAGAGAAATATGAAATGATAAATTTCGTAATTTTGTTGAAATTGGAAAATATTTTGTAGTTATTTGATGCTTTGCCTTATGTTGAATAGAAAGTGGTTTTATACATTTCTACAACAATGATAGATTTAAATATCTCGTTAGGTTACAAAGGCATGGCTCCAAATTTATTGCTGACATTATTAATCCTTACGCCGTTGAGTTTTCGTCGTTCAGATCTTCTCCTAGCAATGGGATTTTCGCTTTCTCCTAGGCGCACTATTTTTAAAAAGTGCGTATTTGCAAAAAAGTAAGTGATTTCATGTTTATTTTTTTAAATTTTGAATCTAAATTCCTATTTTAGAATTACAGTTGATGAATATAAGATATATTTTCTGATTCGAATTCTCAGAATAATTTTATTCTGCCAAATCCACGATATAAGTAAAGGTGACCTTAACATGGCTGCCTGGATGGTTTGAGATTAGTAGGTATGCACTGTAGCCAAAGATATTTTAACATATCTTCTGTATAAGAGCTTCTATCTAAACTTTGAACTCGATGCGATAGTTCTGAAGACGTTAATCACCAAGTTGGAACTCTGATAAGAATATCTTCAGGCAAATGTTTTCCTAGTTTGTCAAGCAGAAAAACAAATATTTGACATATTTTTGTGAGTCTGGAAGAATGATTAGAACATCTTCGAGGTTTTTCAAGGTATGTTCATCGAATGTTGAAATTAATGTGTATTACGTTGTAGAATCCCGAATGATTCCGCTGTTTACGATTTTCTGTTCCAAATGAATGAACGCTATTTTGGTTTATTTTTCCCTAACAGTGGATGTTGCACAACTACTTTCTTAGTTCCGCTAGGAATACATCGAATTTACATTTATCAAAATTGTTATATATGCATATCTTCCATAGATGGAAATTCTCAAACTCTGGGGCGTGCCCCCGAGGAGGAAGGGGTGATCATATCGAAGAGTCTGAAATAAAAGATGGTTATATATATATATATATATATATACATATACATAAGTTATTATTTTACTGAAAGGAAGCAAAAAGAACACATTCTAACACAATAAAAAAACAAACAAAATTAACATGTATAGTGAAGTAATATATTTATAAATGAATCAGAAATGGTCAATATATTTGGTAATTAATTCATCAATACTAAATTAAGAACAAGTTTAATAAGTGATAGAGATATAAATGGTAATAATGTACGGAATACTTTTGTTTTCATACAGAAAATTCGTCTTCCAACTTTGCTCAAAATTCAAAGAGTAATTTATTATTAAATTGCCTTTTGATTTCGACATTCGGGCTAGAAATCTAAGACGATTTCTTCTTCGATAGCTGAGAGCTTTTCTGTTTTAAGGTACCTGCGTTACTTGGTAACCTTGGTATCTTCTTTAATTCAAAATGATTCTGCAATATGTTCGAATTTAAAAATTAGAACATGAAAGTAACATGATACTTATTTTGTTACTTAAAAATAACTTAAAATATCTATTACTTAAATGTAACATACACAAAATTTAATATTTATCCTGACAATTCATACGATTATTAATTAAAGTCGTTTCGTAGATTTAGCGTCAAAGTACATTATTAATTATGATGGTAAATTGGATCACACGTTTTGAAAGTTTAAAAAGCACCGCCATAAAGTAATTTTTTTTTGTATAAAAAGTTATGGTAATGCTAAAAAAATGAATTTAAGAGAATGAGTTTCAAATGACATTCGGGTTATCAATGTCTGAATTGTAGTGTTACAGGTGATGTAAAAAAATTAAGATGAAATCATAAGATAGATCAGAAAACTTTACAAACCCAAAACCGAATCTAGTCTAATACAGCATTCACGAGTTTAATTAAATATACACCAAATTACATACTTCATCATGTAATGAACATTAATTAACAACTTGAACAAATATAAATGAATACGATAAATAATATTAAATAACGAGGCTTAACCCATAGCAATGTATCGGCTTCCACAATAACATTGCTTACGAATCCATCTGCGAAGTATTTATACATTACACCAATGGACGACACCTCATATTCCGCTTGGAAGATATGTCTCAGCATTGCAATGTTCTCGTTTTATACATTATTCGTATACTCCATTACAACGCGCTACAAATCCAAATAGTCAGCCATTGCAATCACAAATTAGTTTCACTTGCATATTTTGTCGGTGTGTATATGCATTCGAACTTCTGTCACAATAGGATAATTCTTTCTTGGAGCGTCACTGTATGTATTATATTGTAGTATTTATATTTGAGTTTTAATTTAATCGGGGATAGCTCTTAAATGAATAATTTGATTCTAGCATAATTTAAGGATATTTTATATTCCAAGTGCAAAATTTCCTTACACACGCCGTTGTATATATATATATATATATACATATATATATATATACACTTTTCATAATAAATTAATATAAAAGAAAAAAATATTCAAAACATGTTTCTGCATTTAATGTTTTGTATAGGGAGGGAGGGGGATACCAATGTTTTTCAGGCTGTTTTATTTCAATGTTAACTATTTATTTTCAAATAACTCTTGGTCTTAGAAATTCAGATAAATTATTTTTTTTTTTAAAATCCATTAAAATTAGAAAATTTGGAAACGTTTCGATGTCTGGTAGCTTAGAAAGAAAAATACAGAAGTCTTAATGCTATACTTGATTTAAAAAAACTAAGATTTATTACATCGGAAACCTTCTACTACAAAAGCCTGTCTGACTGTGCAACAATCAGATAACTGATGGTTGAAAGATAGAGGCTCGACTCTAACTAAGTGTTCATGTGTGGCTCTTGATAAACTATCTAGTTTAGTTAAAATATACTTCAAAATATTCATATCAAATGATACTAAAAAATTCATGTAAAAATTCTTTGTTCTTGGTTTACCTATCAAAGTTCAAATTTAAACAGAGCATTTTTAAATTTATTAAAATATTAATAAAAGAAATGTCATTACTTATGAATAATTTTGTTACGAAATCAGATAAATATTACTAATAGGAATGCAAATAATTGTAAGAAAAATAAAATCTTGGCAATATAAACTCTTGTCAAAAAACTGAAACAATAGTTGTGTAAACAAAAAATAAGAAACGTTAATATAGAAAAAAAATAAGGATATCTATAAGCTCTAATATACTCTTGTCGAGGTACTGACAGTGAAATTAACAGAGATACCACCTTCGAGAAAAAATAACAAAACTAAAAATTAAAAGTATATATTAAAAAAAAATCTCTGACAAAAAAAAAGCGCCATTATTCTCATGCTAGAGCAGAGGCTATTTATTTTAATTTAAGGATACCCCCTTTCCTTGTCATCAAACCCTTGTTCCTCCGGTCTTTTACCTACCCGATATGTTTCTGTTAATTAAATTCTGACGAGAAACAGACTTGTGTGCTAAGAAAAGTGGAGGAAGAGAGGAAAAAAAATCGCCTCTCTCTCCTTTTAGCTCCCTATAATATTTTTTTTTGCGAGAGGGTCGCTCATTTTTGATACGAAAATGTTGGGGGTGGTGAATGGGCTGGGGAGACGAAGATAGATTACGTTCTTTCGCTTCAGTTCATCAGTTTTAGCTATTCCTGCCGTGTTTATACAGGGCGAGACATTCTTTTGCTGCTAGTTGACGAACGCGATAGTTGATTCATGATGAAGAAAATTGAACTCTCCGATATGCAGGCTTATCATTTTTGATGTAGTTTCTTTGGAGAAAAGTTGTTTAGAATTTTAATCAATTGTTTTGTATCAGAGCAACATATATCAGGACAAGGAAATCTGAAATATGAATTTAGTAGATAGCATAATAATTTGAAGAAATATTTGATTGAACTGACATGTGAAATGTTATATATTGTATCAATGAATTGATGTTTCTAATTTATTTGAACATTTTTAAGTAAAGTGCTTATTTTTACTTCCTATATGAAATCTTATTAGTAATTTTTGCAGGAATATGCCTTTTTTCTTTTTTATATTTTTTTTATAAATTAAAAAAAGATCATTAAAAAGTTTAATGTTTATTTTTTTAGATATCCTATTACCCGATAGTTAATATTAATATTAAACATTCAGAAAATGCATGAAATTAACATTGAAATTAAATAAACATTAAAAAAATATTGGGTTTGTAAAATGATCTTACATTCATTAATTATTTTAGCAAAGAGAAAACAATTATTTCCTTGAGATAATTTCCATTAGGATGGTTGAACATTAAAGGGAGGAAGAGTAATAGACATTGAAAATATAAGGTTCTTTTTATACTAAATATCCATCTCAATTATATTTTTTCAATTGATTCTCAAATAAGAACATTACTTAGGTGAAATTAATACGTGCATATGTCTAATGATTATTAGTTCTATGCAAGAGAAAAATAAGTCCTTTAAGAGAATGAGAAAATTACACATCGTTATATATCTTAGATCATCAATGATGCAAAATTTAGCTGCGTAAAAAGGGATATCATAGTGAAAGCATATAAATCGTTCTACAATCAGATGTCAATATAATAAATAATTATATATGTACACACACACACACACACACACACACACACACACACACACACACACCACACACACACACACACACACACACACACACACACACACACACACACACATATATATATATATATATATACATATTATATATATATATATTATATACATACTATATATAATTCATAAATACATACAAAATAGCTATAAAACCTAAGATAACTAGTCATTATAGTAAAACGTATTAGCCACAGTAGTACTACAGCAAACTCCTGGACTTAGGAACGACGATTGCAGGTTTAACCAAAGTTTAGGGATCAGCAAAACTTCACCTGTATTTGCCAATACTCTGGACCATAAGGAAAGTACGGGATATCAAGAGAAATTTAACTGTTACAATATATATATATATATATATATATAATTTTAAATAGACTGGGTATTATATGTCATTTTTTATTAATAGAGAATATTGTGGAAAATTTCCTTGTCATGTAATTGTGTTAAAAGTTTACCCGTAATTTTTCTTTTATAAAGATAACAAATAAACAGAACAAGAAATAATCAACACACATACATACATATTTTTTTAAACATTACATGCAAGTATTTTCTAAATATTATATTAAACTCAAATTTCTATTCATGTAGTGTCTAATAGAAAACCCGTTTTAATAAGTCTCAATTACCACATTAGTCAGATTTTTCTTGTACCTCAGATATTATTGTAATTTAAATTAAATTCATAGTTCTTTTAAAGTGACAAAGCTAATTGAAATGAAATTATATCTCAATTGAAATACATTAGTGGCATTTAAAAATTACCATTCTAAAATCATTTAAAATTTTAAAATACATTTCTTTTTCCATGGCCTTTATTCATCAATTGCGAAAAAGAATTTCTAATTAATATAATTTTGAAACTATTTAAAATTAAAATTATGTTTCCATAGATCTTTTAGGTTTTCATTTGAAATATATATATATATATATATATGCTGCATTTGAATATTTTTATAGTAAACAATATAAAACCGCACCTCTAACTTGTTTTTGCAATACTTAAAAGTATAAGCATTACAAAATTTAAAAGACAATGTACAAAAGTAAAATAAATACATTTGTAATGGTTTGAAGAACTGCAAGATTTTAGAACATTAATGAAGTGTTCTACAAAAAATCTTTCTTGAAAAATTGCAGTGTAAGAGAAAGTGACAAATTTGAAACCAACTTGTTAAATTTATAAAACAAATTTCAAAATACATTTCAAAATCTTACATTTTAGAGCCCAAAAATGTTTTCTTAAACTGCTCTTCAGATATAACAAGAAAGAAAAAAAAAGCAAGATAATTTTATATTTTATCTGAAGAAGCTAAGTGCTCTGAATTGCAGAAAAAAAATATAAATTTTGGAAATTTATCGTATAATTTATCATACACTTCTCTGCAGTGAAAATGTTTTAAATCGATTCTGTTGCATCTCTTTTTTCTTTATATTTAAGTATTTTCTGTATGAATTTATTTTTATTTAATTTTTGTAAATTATTCAGTCTTAAGTCCAATTCACAATAAAGTTTGATTATATGGAACTTGTTCTTTATAATTTTGCTTACAACTATTTTTTGGCTTATAACTAACCACCTTGTGTTATGCTGTAAAATTACATTACTTTTTACATTGTTATTTATCATGAATGAGAAATATTTTTCAACATGCATAAATTACAGGAAACTCATATCTCTCCGGAAATAGGTAATGCTTTATGAAAATCATAGTAACGTAAGCTAACGTAAATTTCTCCGAGAAAAATGAATGATGATATTGGTATGAAACTTTTAAAAGAGGCTCTACAATATAGAAATAATCAGGCGGAATGTTCTCCATACCTCATTAAGGAAATTCAAAAGAATTATTGTTTTACCCATTTTTTAAAAAAAATATTATTTATTCTAGATTTATTTTGAATGGTTATTGTATGTATTGTTTTACTTAACTTCCGCTATATGTATGGTTTATAAATTTTCTAAGGCTATATAAGACAAAAATAAAAGGCATCAGAACAATAGGCTTAGCTGAAGGGAATTTTGGCTAGGAAATAGGATACATTTTTCAAGGTACCTATCAATTCTTTGAATTACCTAGGGCTCAAAATTTAAAAAAAAACAATATTGTAACCAAAAAAATTTCACAAGTTGACAAAAAGAATTAAAGTACTAACTTAATTTGCGACTTTTAATATACATGCTTTATAAAAATCCTTGTAAACAAGTAATGTATTCAATTTTTTCAAGTCAATTGTTACTTAGGTCAATGCAAATTGTTTTTATTTTAGTTACGTTTTATCAAATAATTACAATATATATATATATATATATATGTGTGTGTGTGTGTGTGTGTGTAAGTAAGTAAGGATAATTAAATTAGATCTAAAATTAAATCCTAGTCCACAACTAAATTTTATTTTCCCTTTACATGTTCAAGTGTTAAATTTATTACCCAGTTCAGGAATGAAGAACACATGGCCTTAAGAGCAGTTTACCGTTCTGACCATTAATTTTTATTACCTATATATCATGCTTAAATTCTCAAGTATACCTCTTCAAATAGAAGCGTTCTTGAAGAACATATGGCTTCTGAAGGTGCCACCTATTCATATATTTTAACACGTGTCCGCTTCTCTCTCTTTTCAAATCAGATTACAAAATGATCTCATGGAATAAAGACGGCTAAAATAAAATGTCTTGATGTTCACTCGAAAAACCACGACATATATACACTGATGTCCATACATTAAGAGTATTTCAGAATCACACAGAAATTGAACTCTAAAATAAAAATTTCAACTGTAGAATTATCACACACATCTTGAAGAAGAATATGTAAATTACAGGAAGCCACCAGATGGCGCGGATAGTACGTCACAATGACGAGAGTGTAGGAGAGGGGTATATAAGGAATGATGGCAAATAAGTAAAATTGTTCACAAGCGCTTTAAAAGCCTTTCAGAGCAATGACCGCATAGTTATGGCACAAAGGAAGCATTTGTATGATTTTTTACGTGGTAGAATTATCAGACGACTGGAATGAGGACGTACACAGCTGGAAGTATCCGAGGAACTTGGAATCGCACAGAGTGTCATCTCCAGCTTTGGCAACGATTCCAAGATGATGGTAATGTGAGTAGATGTTACGGAACAGGTCATACCGAGTTACAACGCCGAATGAGGCCCGGTATTTGGCAGTTACTGCCAAAAGAAATAGACGGAGCACAGCATCAGACCTATCTCGTCAGATTTCTTCATCTACATGTACGACAGTTTCAAGGCAGATCGTGTACAGACGCTTAGGGCACATTGGTCTATATGCTCGTTGGCCTGTCAGATGTGTTCCAATTACCGCAACCCACTTCACCTGCGATTAGCCTTGAGTAGAGAGCATGTATTGTGGACACCGCAACAGTGGTCTTGTGTGATGTTTTCTGAAGAGTCCAGTTTTAGTTTGCAGTCTGATTCTTGCCGGAATTTCATATGGAGAGCGCCAGGTACCCGTTACCACCAAGAGAACACCATTAAACGACACCGTTACGGTGGTGCAGGATGATCGTTTGGGGAGGAATTATTCTTGGTTCCAAGAACTGACCTGCATGTTAAGAGTGTAACGATGACAGGCCACATCTATCGGGAGGTCATCCTGGAAAAACATGTACGTTTGTTTCGGGGTGCCATGGGTGCTGAATTTCTGTTTATGGATGACAATGCCCGTCCTCACCGTGCAAACATTGTAGACGAATGCCTTCAATCGGAGGATATCACCCGTATGGATTGGCCAGCATACTCACCGGGCTTGAATCCAATCGAGCATGTGTGGGATATGCTTGGCCGACGAATTGCAGCCCATCAGCCCCCTCTCACCTGTCTACCGGAACTTCGGAGGGCATTGCTTGATGAGTGGTGTAATATTCCCCAAGATCAGATTGATAATTTGATACTCAGCATGCGTAGGCGTTGTAAGGCCTGTATTGCATCGTCCGGGAGACATATTCCGTATTACCCATCATACTAACCATGTTATACTGTTTTTTGTAAATAGGTTCTTTTTTGAAATTTGCTCCAGGCAGTAAAAATCGCAATTTTTATTAATTATGTCAAACATATAGTATCTTTTTTGCTCTTTACCTTTTGTTTAATAAATAGACTTTACAAATGTGTCAAATTGTTTTGCTTCTGTCTCTTCTTCGCCTGAACTTCATTATCCTTAATTTATGGATATGAGTATATATATATATATATATATATATATATATGTATGTATTTACATGTGATACAATCACAATATTAAGGTATCCGACTAGGTTAAAAAAGTATATTTTTGACTAAAATGTCGATTTTTTTTTTATGATTATAAACAAGTGAGCGACATCTATATATAGTGTTAAATTATTATTTCCCTAAAATGGAATTTCAAAAACCAAAATTTTAATTATCTCTTTACTAAGCCACAGTTTGCTAATAATTATTTTAAATAATTTTGTTGCAAAAGATTGGCAACGGTGTTTTAAGACTATCACTGTTCCATGTTTGTTTACATTCGACGTTAGATTTACCACGCCTATCTTAATTCTGTTTTTTCTATATTTTGCTTTATTTTTAGAATTTAAATTATTTTAATTTAATCTTAAATTTATTTTACCTGAAATCATGGGTAAATGTCGTTTATATCGTCCAGGTAAAAGAAAGTTTCATGGAAACCAAAATACATGCACTGAAAGTGCTTCATGCAAGGAAGAGATTATGACCGCTAGTTCACTGAAGCTGCAGCATTGTGATTAGGTAAATGATGATGAAAGTAATATTTCTGAATATTTAACTGGAAATAGGTTGATTGATTTGGACATTTTAATTGGTATTTTTTCCTTATTGTGTTGCCCAACTAAAAAGTGTACAGCAGGAAGCCTTTATTTTGTGGAAGATTCAAGGTTTGATTATCTTCACACTTTTTTTTGCACTGCAAAAATTGCAGTTTCATATCAGCATTTTGTACTTCTAAAAAGTTAGACAAAATGAATGAACTCAATACTCGCTTTGTTTATGGCTTAAGATTGATTGTTAGAGGTGTCTCAGCTGGAAAACTTTGTGCTGTTTTGAATCTACCTCCCTTTCTCTGAAAGCTTACTTTCCGCCAACAAGAAAAAAAAAACTCCTCAGTTCTGCTACTTCCATTGGAGAAAAAATAATGAATGACGCAGCAAAAGGTATTAGGCAATTAAAAAAATCTTTACATGATAATGTAAATTGTGGTGTTTCGGTGGATTGTACCTGCCAGCGTCGTGGTTTTTCTTTGCTAAATGTTTGCGTTAGTGCAATATCTGTCGATACTGGGAAAATTATTGACTTTGAAACTTTATCTTAGTTTTGCAGAAAATGCAATTCAAAGACGGAGCAACAAAATGTGAAATTGCGGTGTAATCATCATAAGGGATCTTCATCTAGTATGGAACCGGTTGGGGCTTATCGTATTTTTGAAAGGTTGGAAGATCATAGAATGTTACGATAAACTGACTACTATGGGGATGGAGATTCCAAAGCTTTTGATGCAATGAATAACATTCACGGGAAAGATTCTGTTACGAAGCTAAAATGTATAGGGCATATTCAAAAAAGAGTTGGAACAAGGCTTCGAAAATTGAAAAGCAGAAATAAAGGACTCGGGGAGAAAAGGTAAATTGACTGATGGTTTAATTAATAAGCTACATAATTACTATGGAATTGCTATTTGAAGCAATATTGGGAACTTGAACCAAATGCAGTCTGCTGTTATTGCTGCCTTCTTTCATTGTTGCTCATCAAAACATCAGCCAAAACATGGACAGTGCCCTGTCGGAGCTGAAAGTTGGTGTAAATTTCAACGGGCTAAAGCTTCTAATTTTGTGTATCAGGATAAATCCTTGGGACTGCCACGAAATATTAGTAACACTATAAAGCCAGTTTATATGGATTTGTGTGACAGAAATCTTTTAAAGAAATATTTACACGGCAAAACCCAAAATCCGAACGAAAGTTTTAATGCAATTTTGTGTGGCAGATATTACCAAAAGAAGTTTTCTTTGAGCATCAAACATTGCGTTTAGGAGCTTATATTGCTGTTGTGCTGTTTAATAATGGCTTCCAGGGATTAATTTCCATATTAAATGAAATGGATATTGTTTCAGGCTATTATACTGTACGGGGACAAGAAACCTTTGATAATGAGCACATTGCAGATTGAAAACGTCACCCACTGCCAAGAGCAAAAACCTGCAGAAGAAAACTTAGGGCCATTCGAAAAAAAAAAAAAGAAATACGAAAATTGAGGAAGAAGGAATAACATATAAACTGGAGAATTTTAAGTTGTTTTTTTAATATTTACTTTATGAAACTTATAAGTATATTTTTTAAATGTATTTTTTGAAGAATGAAATTTTCACGATAATTTTTGCATGAAAACTTTGATATCTTCAAAACAATTATATAAAATTCAATGAAATTTTCAACACTTATGTTATAAGCCCTTGAGAGTGTAGAAAACCGCAGGTTTTAAGATACTTACATTTAATCACATTTTATAGTCCTTTTTAGCTTAGAATATAGAGTAATTTTGACGAAAAATCATTAACATGAATTTCAAATGCTTATTAAATATTTATTTTTGAAAATATTTTTTAACCTGCGGTTTGCGACACTTCAGGTAGATCAATAAATATATCAATGCAATTAAAATTACATTGTGTCCAATATATTTTTTTACTCTGTTTTTCCTAAAATTGAATTTTTTTAAAAAAAATTATAAATTTTTTTTTTCAAAAACAGAGGTGATAAATGATATTTATTTCATTATTATAGCTCCTTAAGCCTATTTATGTTCTTTAAAACAATAAATTCTTCTGATAATCAATTTTGGAAAAAAATGGTTTTCGAACCTAGTCGGGTGCCTGAAGTGACAAAATGGAAAGCGATCTTCCATTTACTTTTCTATTAACAGTATTGGACTATTTTTTCTGTTTGCCACTATTTATTCATTCATAAATCATGTTCTCAGAAATTAGGCCATCTCAGGTAGTATTCAAACGCACGACCATTGGATTAGAAGTACATTGTGCTACAGCGACACAACGAGCGATTTTTATTTTTATACATGGTGTTAGACTATTGTTTTTGTTTGTTACTATTTATTTATTAATTAGATTTAATTAATGAATTAATTTTTTAATAAAAACTCTATTATCATCAAATGCCACCCACTACAAGTTTAAAAAATGAATTTGAACTAGAATGGATGGACAAAAAAATATTTTAATAGCAATTGGAAATTTAAACAAGATATATATATATAGGGAGAATGTGAACTAATAGTAGAAACTAAAATAAAACTAAAAATCAGATCAGAAAAATCTAAAAGTTCTTTATGGTTGAATTTTCATAACTTGTAAGCAAATGGTCGGAAATTCAAAAGATAGTCGAGTGTTTTGCTAAACTTTTGCGCATTGTGTAAATAGCTGATTTTTTTTTATCCTTTTTTGAAAAAAATAATGGGTGATGAATAAAATTTAATTTGCTTTTAAGTGCTGACGGTAAAATACTTATTCAAATTCTTACATTTTTGCTACTATTTTAAGGAATAAAAAGTACGGTGGATTAAAAAACTAGCTCACTTTAAAATTCATTTAGATTTTATCACATTCTCACTATTGACACAAATATGTGCAAACATTTTTAAAACATTGTTGCCCGTAAATCTAACGTTGTTCTTAAAAACTAATTATACTCCAAATGTTACCGCTCGTTCATCAAAAATCAAGATATTGTGATTCCAAGTCATGCAATTGTGCTAGCAATCCAAGGAATCAGATTAAATAACTTTTGATACAAGTATTGAATCTGATCAATATTTTCGCAAGAAAAAATAAACGTCTACTTATTTGAACAGATTTAAGCAATAAAATATACGCATATTAGAGGCTTTCCGCTATACATATAGCCTTCTGTCATTATGCACATTGTTAATGCTTCTATAAAAAAGTATAGATTTAATGCATTTGTTTTAACTGATTTATTACGCATATTTCCCCCCTTTTCAAATATGTAGATGATACAAAAATATGTTATTCATCTTAAAAAATGCTAGTAGCTTAAAATAATATTTATTTCTATTTAAGGGATTTAGTTTGAATAAAAGAATTTTATTTCAAATGTATTAAAGTCAAAGATAAAATAAATAATATATACATTGCAGCCAAAGAATAAAAATTTTTCAACAAAATAAATGGTATTATCTAAAAATATTTGATACTGCATACCTTACAGTTTGAATGCAAATAACAAAAAGTATGAATGATAAATAAAGAAATAGTCTTTCTACGATTATTGCCAATTTAAATAAGAAAAAATGCATAAAATTTTTTATTGTTTTTTAATGTAATGAAATGTATTAAGAAAGTCATCTGATTCATTATCAGAAAATTCAAAAAAAAATTAAGATGTTATCTTTTAATTCAGAACAATTAGCTTTGGGTAAAATCAAGCTTTAAACACCATGGTTCTTCAATCCTTATATTGCCTATAATTATCTATAATGCATTAAAACAAAGGGAAAAAAACAAATTAATATATTTTTAATGGCTTAAAAAACTGTTGAATTACTTAAATAAAAGTGAATAATTAGGAATAGTTATTCTATTTTTTTTAACATTATTAAATTAAAACACTTCTATTTATTTTAATTTTGAAATGGATTAAGTGAATATGATTTCAAAATATTAATGGAATTTCGTTTAGTAATTTAATATAAGTAGTTAATGGCTTTTGCACAAGTTTTTTTAAAAGAGTTTGTTCCTTTTAAATTTAGTTAATTTTAATGTATTTTGATATAGTTAAATCAATAAAAATCCTTTTGACATTACAGCCATTTATGAAAGGAAGTTTTCAGGCTTATATTATTATCAATATTTTAATTGACGTCGCATTCAAGTGTTGTAAGTATTTCAAAACTACTTCTTTGAGATTTTAATTGAACAAAATTCTCATTTGAAAGTGAAGAAAATAATAAATTAATAAATAAAAATTCTTCTGACAAGAACGGGAATTGTTCTTGCATTTGTATTTCATTGGTTTGCACTGAATTTTTAAGTACTTGAGCACGAAGAATAAACTATAGGTTCTATTTAAATAACAACGAAATATAAGCAAGAAATATTATTATTTACTTTTGGAAAAAAAAACAGAATAATTATTTAAAAACCAATTTCAAATTGTTTTGAAATTTTGTAAGATTACATAACGTATTAAATTTTGGGAAATATATCGCAATTTATATATATTTCAACTACAAACTATATATGCAAATTAAAAACATTCAGTAATTGCTTTTTTACACCTTGCTTACCAATATTAATTTTTATCTATTAAATAATTTTACAACTGAGGTCGAAAATACCAATGATTCTTCAAAATTTTTAAAATTAAATTTAAATCTACTGCATTTATTGAAAACCTAAGCATAAGAAAGTAATTTAGTAAACACTTTCTTCTCCTATTTTAATATACTCTTAAAAATATTTTTTTAGAATGAATTATGAAAAATTGATTGTATATATATAAAAATATTCTTACACAAAAAATACTAAGAGATACATTTATCATTAAATTTTGATATATTTGAATTTTTAAAAATATTAGGCTATTTTTTAAGATATTTTAAAAGAAAAAAAGTCTGCCTATATTTAATATTAAATGTTTAAAAATTATGCTGTAACATGTATTTATAGACTTATGGAAAACATATGTTTAATGAAAAAGTGTTTTGACATAACATAATATCGTACTATTCTTAATAGAGTTTGAGATTCAAATAAAACATCAACTTAAAGCTTAAAGAAATATTGATTTAAAAATTTGAATTGAAAATTTTAATTTCAAACCTTTATCGATAAATCCTTAATAAAATTAATAAAAAAATTATAATTTAACTCTTATTATTTTACTTGACTTTTTTAAATGAAAATTATTTCAGATGATTAAATTAAAGAAAATCATGTTGAATTCTAAAAATATTGTTTAATTTCACGGAAAAAAATAATTGACGTATAATATATATATATATATATGTTACAAAAGTATACAAAAAAAAGTTATGTACCTAAGATAACTATAGTGATGATAGAATATATTTAGCCACAGAAATACTATAGCAAACTACTAGCCTTAGGAACCAGGAATGCAGGTTTAAACAATGTTTTTCGGATAGCCAACCTTTACCTGAATTTGCCAATACTCTGGGACATAGGGAAAGCAATAAATTTCTAGAGAAGTTTAACTATCATTATAGATAAAACCATAATCTATTAATGTAAAACAATAATATTATAGCCTGTAATAATTACTAAAATATTTAAAATCAAAGTTAAACTATTAGATAAAGACTTACCACGTGACTCATATTCCCCTTCTATGGACAATAACAGTACCGCATAAAATTATTAAGTTTTGATAAAATAGCATTAATACTATATATACACATGTAAAAACTCTATATTTTAATTTAAAATTTATAGAAAATAAAAGTACCACCCGGACATATACAATTAATTTTTAAGAAATATAATATTGTTAATTTACTTAGCTAGAGGCGCCATCCATCCATAAAATGTACAACAAATAACTTTTTTTATTTAACTGTTAGGTAAACTTTTTATAAATTTAGGAGGGTAACTGTGTTCCATACAATGTTTAATAAAGTTATTAAGATTTAAATATATATTAAATTTATCACTAACTAATACGTTATTACGATAAATATAGTTGAAAATAATATCTCTATAAATTGATATAATGTTGGAATTCAAGTAAGGCACTTTAAGAATGTTAAAATTAAAATAATCTCTTTTATCATAAATATTGCTATGTAATTTATAGTCCTTAATACACAATAATACATCCAAGTAATTAGTTTTAACCGGATTACTATTAATTTTAATTAGCTTTAAATATTCCGGATAAAATTAATAATGGGGTTAAAATTATTATTTTTACGAAAAATAATTAGGTCATCTATGTATCTAAATAGGTAATAATCATTATTAATAATATAATTTTTTTCTTAAAAGTGTAAATATAAATTAGCCAAATTATTGCTAGCAGGACCTTGAGGCAAACCATTGGTTTTTTTGTACAGAGAACCATTAAATTAATGTAGTTTTCTTTTAAGAATAAATTTATTAGGGTTCTAAATTTTTCTAAATTAATATTAAGGTTATAATTTCTATGATTATCTAAAATTACCCTAATTATATAATTGATATTAATGGAATTAAAAAGATCTTCAAAGTCATAACTATAAACTGAATAAATATTTTTATTTTTAAAAATCTATAATTTCTGTACTATTTTTAATTATAGCTTTATTACATTGCTTATTGATAAATTCTTGTATAATATTATGCAGCAGTGATATAAGTTTTAAAACCATTTTTTACTGTTCTAAATTCAACAGGGTTTTATGGAATTTAGATGTTAAAAATCTATATGGAAACTTAATCTTATATTGAAAACACCCAATTTTCCATATATAGCAGTAATTCGATTAGTAATTTCTTTATCTGACAAGTCCAATCTTTTAAAGATTCATTGTTTAAAAGTGTTCATTAATCATTATTTTAAAAATATTTATTAATTATAGCATAATTACCAGGCACTTTATCCATGTAAACAATGATAAAATTCTTTTGTAAATCATAAATTTTCTGTTTTACATCTTTATAAGTAAGTACTGATTTAGAATGATAGTTAAATTTCATCAGGTCTTTTAAAATATTGTACTTAAATTCATCAAATGCCTCTAAAGGCAAACCATATGTAACTGCAAATATATATATATATATATATATACATGGTGGAAGTGCTATTTCCAAGGCCCTTCTACATTTGTCCTGCGCATGCCTAGGAGTGCTCTCGAGATTTTGGGAGCCTGACAGTGGTTAGACACTCGGTAGTAGGACGCCATGTTGTACAAAATGACGAATGCCGAATCTAGCAACAAACAACTAAGGATTATTTGAAGACGAGTTGGAGCAATTGAGAAGACGATTTACCCTTCCCCTTAAATCATGAACTGACCTGTATATATTTTGTAAATAATTATGAACAATTAAACAAAATTAATTAGAGACGAATTATTTTACTGTAGACAAGCCCACCACAACTCAGAAGCGGGATCATAATCATCATCATCGTGAATTGTGAAAGCGCCCAATAACTGCTGCAGAATCTCCAAAAAGGTACTTAAATATTTCAATATGATTTTGAATGATATAAAATCCCTGAGCATTGCATTGAAGAATTTCAAAACAGAGAAAATAAAACTTCTTTATAAATTTATATACGATGAAGACGGTGATCATTCTAATCGTAAACGATTACGCAATTTTTGCGGTTTTGATTTCACTATTGACAGCAATGAATTTAGAAATAAATTAGGAGATGTCAAGAAAAAGGTCTCTTATAACGAAATAATAACCATAACAAATATTCTTAATATTTCTATTGAAGGCAATAAAGCTGAGCTTTGCAAAAATTTACTATCCTTATTAATGGATACGAGTCAGTTAGCTGTAATGGCGAGTGACGCCAATGAGTAGGGATCAGAAAGCGAAATCAGTCAAAACAAAAACAACAGTTATTTTCCATGCAAGCTGATATAAATGGAAAAAAATCTGATTCTGAAAGTGTAATAAATTATGCATGCAGTAATGAAGGCGGTAATATTCATAGCTCTGTGTATTTATATTAATCTGATATTGAAAGCACTCTTACACAATTCAAGGCAGAATCACATGCAAATATCATTCATTGGAGTTCGAAAATATCTCTAAGGTATTTAATTTATCAGAAATACAAAAGTTTATATTTGCTAAAAGGTCATTGGGTGGACATGCCGCGTTGTTTGTTAGAACAGAACCAAATATTAACTCTTGGCAATGGCTAAAGCAAGCTTTAATAAATGAATTTTAAATGGAAATAAATTCTGCAAACTTGCACGAATTATTAAGTAAAAGAAAAATGAGGGAATCTGAATCACCCCAGGAATATTTTTTAAAAATGCAAGAATTGAGTAATTTCAGAAAAAATGAAGCCGCTTTAATTCATTATGCAATAAAGGGAAATAAACGATAAACCAGAAAACAAAACTGTATTGTACGGATGTAAAAATCTTATTGAGTTTAAAGAAAAGCTTAAAGTATATGAAGTTATGAAAAGTGGTTTTGTAAGAAGTAAAAGTGCTTTCGATAAAACGAAACCAAAATATATGATTTTAATCATAGATATAATTCTTATGGTAAATTAAAAACAAAGTATGATGAGAAGTTTAATTTTAGAAAAGATGTTGCCAGTAAGAATAAAATGAAATATGATAATAACTATGAAAAAACAAGGTATAACACTGGTTATGAAAATTATAACAATGAAATCTGTTTTAACTGTGGGTTGAAAAATCACATTTCTAAAAACTGTATGTACAAGGATAAGGGATTAAAACGTTTTCGTTGTGAAGCTTTTGGGCACAAAGCTTCAGAATCCCCAAATAATAATACTAAACCAGACGTTGCTCATTTAATTGCTGACAAAGAAAAAGCATTAAATAAGAACGTACTAATTGGTGACTTAGTTTTAAATGCATTAATTGATAGTGGTAGTCAAGCAACTTTAATTCGAAAGTCTGTTTTTGATAAATTAAATCCTGTTCATTGTTTCCATTAAATTCTACTTTAACTAGATTTGGTAAAAGTCAAGTAAGACCGTTTGGTTATTTTAGGGATGATATTCAAATTATGGAACTTAAATGTAATGCAGAGATATGTGTAGTAGATGATCATACTATGTCTTATGATGTTATTATTGGATTAAATGCATTAATGCAGGGTGAGACTATAATTAATGAAAATGGTGTTACAATTAAAAATAAGCCCAAATGTACTGAAGAAGTTGCCACTTTATCTGTTTTGCCAATTAATTTATCTCCTGATGATTTTGAAAACCATATTGCAGCTGACATTTCACAAATTTAACAGTCAAAGGTCAAGATGGTAACTCCAAACTTTGTGCCTAGAAAGAAAGATGGTTTGCATGAAGACAACCAAAAATTAGTGACCTCAAGTCCTGTTGAGCTTCCACGTCCATATGATTTGCCTAAATTAGAAGACGGTTTGAAACGTTTAGCAAAACCTGACCCTCTGATTCAATATGTTATTGAAGAACCTGGTGAACATATTGTTGCTGGTACTGAAGAACTAAAGAATACTGACCCAGTAGTAGTTGTTCCTGAAAGTATGCCAAAAGAAATCAAAAGAAGCATCAGCGAGAAAAGATCCTCAAGAATTAAAGAAACCAAAGATTATTATTTCATCCCCAGACTCAGAAAGAAGAAAGAAAATTTCATTGCCAATTGTGACCATCGTGTATTGGTGAATCACAAAAGAAGGAAGAAAGAAGGCTTTTTGCATCCATTACAGATAGAAGACGTGCCATTGAAAGCATACCTTAGTGATCACCTTGGACCGCACAGGATAACTAAATTCAAAGAAGGAGTCATGGACAAACTGACCGACTAGTGCAGGATCTTCTTCAGTAAATGACAAAAGACGCAGAAGACACAGATACGACAAAAGTCGAAGAAATAGAAAATCAACGAAAGACGTAGAAGAAGCTAAAATAAGACGAAAGATGTGGAAGATGTAAAAATAAGACGAAAGTCGAATAAACAGGAAAATGACGAAGGAAAGACGTTTAAGGAATGGAGAAAATAAGAAGAGAAAGACGTTGATAATAACCATAAGAAGAAAGACGTTGAAGATAGAAAGACGAAAGAAGTGAACCATAATCCTTTTGGAACTTTGAAGTAGACCAAAGACTCATAAACTCTAAAGCATTTACTTTTCAGATATCTTTTTCCAGTCCTTTTGTTGTTTTGTTTTTGTATATTTTCAGTGTCTTCCGGAGGACCAGCCGATCCCAGGATGGCTGTGTGGTGCCAGTGCTATTTCCAAGCCACTTCCACAATTGTGCTGCGCATGCCTAGGAGCTCTCTCGATGTTTTAGGAGCCTGACAGTGGTTAGACGCTCGGTAGTAGGACGCCATGTTGTACAAAATGACGAAACGCCGAATCTAGCAACGAATCTAACAACTAACAGTTGTTTGAAGACGAGTTGGAGCATTGAGAAGACCATTTACCCTTTCCCTGAAATGATGAACTGACCTGTATATATTTTTAACAGTTATGAACAATTAAACAAAATTAATTAAAGACGGATTATTTTACTGTCGACAAGCCATCACTGACCAGCCCACCACATATATGAAATGAAAACCTGTTTATTTCGGTTTTTTGTTATTTAATTTTTACGCAATATCGATAACTAAATAAACTTGCTCTTTCATAAGTGGCGCTAAAAGCTCCTTTGATTCCATAGGAAAAAGTATGTTATTAATGCAAAGTTTATATATTTTTATTTATCTTTCTTATGATCCTGTATATATGTATGAAGTAAAAAACGTTTCAATCTATACGTATCTTCTTTTTATTAAATTTGAGAACTTAATCAGTAGATTAATTTATCAAGGATATGCAAAAATGATGTATATTTTTCAGCAATAGGGTTTCATTTTACTTCGAAGTAGCTAATCATAATGGTTTACTCCTACTTCTTTGAAAAATAATGAGATAAGAATACATTTGGTACCCAAACATATCATAGTTTACAGGCGATGATATACAATATTTTTTTCTAAATTCATAATTATAACCATAAAATATGCAAAGAGTTAACTAATAGGTTTGATTAAAAAATTTAAACTTAAAAAACATTGATAATACATCTAATTCATAAGCTGGAATAAAATACATATTTATTTATTAATAAATTTACTAAAATTATATATAAATATTTAAGTAAAAATAATATACAAATTTAATCACTTCTTTAAAAATATATAATACGAAGTTATTTTTATTTCCTAGCTTTTATAAATTTCCTTGAAATGTTAATTTATAAGATAATACTCTCAAAGAGGGATTTCTCTTAGAATATTTAATGTTTATGAATAAATATGCGAATACTTTTTCTTTAAAGAATTTAGAAAATTATGGGAGAGGGCAGGGGGGATATTGTTAGAAAAAGATGAAACAGTTTTAAATTTATTTCCATGTTTATCAGGGAAAAATGAGGAAAATAAAATAAAACAAGACCCTGTAAACCGAAGAATTTAAATTTTAGTAGAATGAATATAATTAATGTGACTCACCCCACACACAATATTAATCTAAATAAAGGTGATTATTAATTTGAATTGATCTAAATTATCTATAATAATTTGGAACTTTACAAAAAAATTATATATATGATCACATTTTTTTTATAAAGGTAAATGAAAAATAAATTTTAGCAACATTTTGCTTTTACTTCCGTATTGTTTATTTTAAATGCAAACTTAAATAACGCGAAATTAATTAACACATTAAAATAATAGTTTTAATTAATACACTGAACCTCAAAATACCAATTTAAATGCTTTATCAAATGATGCTTTTACAGAACTCAAAAGAGCACAAAATTCTTTAACGTTGTTGGAAAAGGATCAAATTTATCCAAGAGTTTCTTTAATTTCATTATTAAAGAAAGGCCAAGATTGAAAGAAAAACTCATTGGAAGTAAATAGAGTGAAAGCTAACATTTATACATTTTTCTTCCAGATATGTTTTTGATAGCTTGAATTAAAAAACATATTTCGGCGTGGAAATATTTTTGTCCACCAATACATGTATATAGCTACCAATACTGAATTATATAGTTAATTTCAATCTTTAAGGAACTCACATACTTGAATAGATAATTTATTATAAACATTAGCATATTAGTATAATACATTGCTGTTATATTGTAGTAAAACCATCATTGTTTAGAATAATTAAATCATGAACGAAATGTATGATACTTCCCCTATATATATATATACTTGTACAATCGTGTCTAAAAGTGGTTTCTAAACATAAACTTTAAATTGAATGAGACGATTATTTTTTTTCTTGAGTTTTACTATCAGCAATAGTATTACTAGAAGTACTATAGAGTTCGATAATTACCGTATTTATTCGAATCTAATCCGCGGTCGATTCTAAGCCACACCCCAAGTTCTTAAAATATTTATGTGAAAAAATGTTGTCATCGATTCTAAGCCGTACCCTCAATTCTCTCTACACGTTTTTGAGAAAAAAAACTAAAATTTAAGTAAAAACTCTCAATATACGATACTTAAGAATAAATTAACAATTAATATATTTTATCAGTATTAAAAGCTTTCAAATGCATACATAACTATAATTACTCTAACTGTCAATATCATGTTTCCAAAATCATTCGTCACTCCAATGTAGCAGTTAACTTTGGGATCGTGCCGGTGTCACTATTTTTCCTTAAGGTGTCATCTTTCGTGCAACACTTTTTTAAAAAAATGTTTTTTGTGGAAGAATTATTAAAGATCGTTGTACATTTACAAGGAAAAATTATATCATTTTAGTTACGCCATTGACGTAAACGTGTTTCATCCGTGTCAAACTCTCAGTGACCACTGCTTTGTTTTCAGTTTTTTCTACTTATAAAACTGCTTCCCTAATCGTACTTGCGTTTTAGTAAACTTTTTTGATGCTAATACGAATAACGTTGATGTTTAGTTGATTAAAAGAAAGCGTATACAAAAAAGAAATTTTCTAAATACGAGCACACAACAATATTTAGGATAGACTAAATACTGGAGATGAACTGCGGAATGGGCCAAGCCTTCGATGCACGTAACCAGAATGGCTGGCTATATTTTTCCTTTTGAAAGGTGTGGAAACTCAATTTCCTCTATCAAACAAATGTTTTGCCTTCGATTATAAGTCCCACCCAATTTTCAGTAGCATTAACACTGGAAAAATATTGTAGCTTATATTCGAATAAATACTGGAAATGAAATTAAGGTAATATTTTAGAAAATATCATAAGAATCTGGTTATTATTATTAAACAGTGAAGTGCCACTGAATTAGGGATAGCAATGGCTATACAAAGTGTGTAGCGCTGCGCATCATTTATGCGCAAGTGAAGGCGCTGTGGTAACTGTATATATAGTGGGTACTGTGGTTGTTATGAATTACTTCGAATTGCCTGTATGGGTAAACTGCTTGATTTAGGCGCCTTTGATTGCGGACAAATCGTAGGTGTGCGACACACAGTGGTCAGTTTTCCCGATCTGGCGCACGGAAATTATTTTATAGCTTTGAAGTCTTCATAATTATATCTAATGATCAAAAATCGTAGTAATTAATGTAAATTGGTTATTCTCTTTTGTTGTTTACCAAGAAATAAGGTGAATAGGGGCTTAACTAATTTACGTTAAGTTTGAATTTTATCAAGAATAAATGATTGCTGAGGGGAACTAGTTTTTAAACAAGGATCTAAGGATATTAACAGAAGCAGTAATTTGACACATGGGAGAATGTATACAAGAAATAAAGCGGCATGTTAAAAAAATTAAATTTTAACATTCTTAAACAAATACAATCAAACATAACAATGTACATATACAATAAAGATTAATACGTAGTGTTTAAAAGGACTCGGCACCCTTTAAGCATTTTTTTATATATGTACTCAAAAATTATATTTTAGCATTTCATATAACGTTTCTATTTAAGAAAATGATACGAGATAAATTTTGCACATATTATTCATAAAATTTTACGAATTTAATTTTCTTAAATAAATGTGAAAATTTTTAAAATTTTATTTTTTAGTGTGTGTTAATTAATTTTTGTAATATTTCTAAGGAGGTTTTAAACACCTTTAGGGATCTATTTTGAAAAATCTTAATTAATTTTGGAGAAAAAAATAATGAAATGATATATATGCTAAAATTCAACCAAAAGCCTGATATCTCCCACAATTTAAAGTTTTTTGTTTCACATAATACCGAAATATTATATTTTTATGAAAAACAAATGATGGAAAGAACTAACATTATAAAATTATTACCCTGGAGAACCTTTAGGTGTCTACCATGCATCAGCTTTATACCTCGCCTTCAGTGATATAATACTATTTTGGGTATCAATTTGTTTTAAAACATCTTCCTGAGCTTTGGCTAATCTGTATAAGGTGTGGTAAAAAAGCGCTTGCATTGGAATCTCTGCTGATATTTCATCAATGACGATACCAGGAGAATAACAGTTTATTTTAGACTCTATAAGCTTATTATAGTTGGGGTAAATATCAGCGTGGAACTCTTTGCTATTTCCTTTTTTTCTACTATATTGTCCTTTTGACATTTTGGTGTCGACATAAAGAGCCAAGGCTTGTTCAGTCATTTTTTTCGCTGATTCTGGCTGTCGGGCTAAGCATTCCTTCAGGTGAGTAGCACGTCTAGGTGAGCAAGTAGTCACTTGTATCAAAATTAAGGCAGCATCTCTTCCTCCTGCTGCTTGCATTGGCATTCTTGTTACAAATGCTAGTTCGTGCTTGCTTGCTGAAGCAAGAAGAGGACGTACTCTTTCCCTCTTTGCCGTGGCTTTGCATTCCCCGAATGATTTTTAGGGTCGACCGGGAGTAGATTTGGATGGTATAAATCTTACTCTCCCCGACAACTACGCATCATTCAACTTGGAGAAGAACTTTTCATTTTTACGGCAAATCATCCGTTTTCCCACCACAAACGAGCAGAAATTTGTAACAATTTTCAAAATTAAAATTGCAGCTGGTCCTCATATTTATCATAAACCGTTGTAGTCCTAACAAAACTCAAAACAGTATCAGTTTTACGCTTGGGATCCTGCTCTTTCTTCCACACATTGAATAAGGCACGCCGAGTAATACCTTCGACCAACGCTGAAAAAAACACATGACTATGGGAGTTGCAGGAAGTAGCAGCTAAAATTGGTATTAAATTGAAGGTCTATATCTACCCTATGTGACTTAAGTGTTACTGTGATCAATCCGTGTCAATCCTAAAAGTTGTAATCCTTTAAACACAAAAAACCAACATACGTTAGTAGGAGATACATGCTGTGCTAAATGTTATGTTTTTATAATTTTTAATCGATCTTGAACCTAATTTGAAAGTCAAATCAAGAAATTATTAATCCATGGCATGTATTTTGAAAAAAAAAACCTGCAAAAATCTGCAAAATCTTTTTCAGACGAAATGATTGAGCTTCCGACTGGAAAATGAGGCTCGCAAGTGTTTCTTGTAAAAAGAACAAATCCGATATATACCGATGGTTGTTGACAATTTCCATTCGGTTACTGACAAAAAATGTTTACCACATGGCTAGGGAACTGAAGAGGACCCTAAATTGTGGGTTGATTTTTATTTCCGCGCAATTTCCTTTTTGGGGTTTCCGTGCGCCAGATCCGGAAAACGGACCACTGTTCGACGCGTAGGCCAGTAAATTTCCGAAATCATCAGAACGCTAGGATTTTCAAGGTCAAAAGTGTCAAGAGTATACGAAGAATACATGGATGGCGCAGAAAAAACCAGCGATCGGGCAAACTGCAAATGACAATTAGCCTTGACAGTGTGTGTTGAGTGACGGCTCAGACGTATAATACGTAGCTAGGGAAGCCAAACATTAGCTCAAATTACCACCCATCTGAATGATGGTGCCAGTCGTACAATCAGTAAACGAGCTTTGAACGCTTGCTTCACCGCATGGATTTCGGAAACCGTCGATCTACGAGAGTATAATTGCTCAATGCTCGCCATCGGGTTGCACATCTTACCTAGGCAAGAGAGTAGAGATACTGGAGTGTAGAGGACTGGAAACACGCGAGCAGCATGGAGTGATGAGTCTTGATTACGATAGCTTAACGCCGACAAGAAGCTGAGAATATAGTGTCAGGCTCATGGAGTCATGGATTCTGAATGCTAGATTGGAACTGTATAAGCGCATGGTGGCTCAAGTACGATCTGGGATTTTTTTTTCGTGGCACTTTTCGGAGTGAGTGTCAAACTCCCTCAATGCAATTCAGTAAGTAGAGTTCATGGGTTATTACCTCCATCCGTTTATAATGTTCTGTTATCCGCACGTTAATGGAGTTTTCCGTCAAGAGAACTGTATCTCTCACAAGTCCCGATTGGCTATTGGCTGGATGGATGAGCACTCCTCTGATTTTTCTGTCATAAATTGGCCACCTAGAAGCCCAGAAAAAAATCCTATTGAGCATTTTTTGGGATATGTTGGAACAAGTAGTGAAAGGCCATCACACAGCACCAGCAAACCTTACTGAATTATGGACAACTTTAGCCAATATTTGGCAAGTCATTTTTGTGGAACGTTTCCAGAAACTTATTGAATCTTTGCCTCGTCGTGTAGCAGCCGTTATCAAGGTCAGTGGAGGCCTAACTCGTTAAAAGGTAGATATTCCTAGTTCAATGGCTCGGAAGTATAGCTATCATGTTAGAATCAAACATAAAAAAACTAATTAGATTTAAAAGAATCTACTCGTGACAAGTTACTGGCGCATTTTTTAAATAATATTGTTGCTAATTAATTTAACTCTAATTGGATATGAAGACATAAGTTCTCTATGCTTAAATTTGAGCTATGAAACTATTTTTGTAAGAAACGGTGTTCTTATATATTTGAAAACCATATTTTTTTTTGGTTTATTGAATTCGAAAGTTAATATGCATACTTGAAAGAAATGAAAGAATTTTTTAATGCTTTCGTATAAATTTCATTGCAAACATCTGAATGAAAGGTGTATATATTAAGCAAAATGCTAGCAACCAAATACGGGATCATAACGAATGCTCGAAGGGTCGAAATGACAAACCATCGTATGGTAAAGGATATTAAGGCATTTAATTAGGCTCTTGGATTATCAGATATTCAGAATATTCTGTTTAAAATAATCCCCGTTTCTTATTAAAAAAAAACTTAAACTTTATATAATTAAAACCAATTTTATAAAATGGTATTCTACATTTAATTGATTAGTAATACACAGTCTATTTCATGAATGCATATATATTAATCTTTATCTTAAAATATATAAAAAATGTAATTTTAAAATCATCTCTACATGCTAATTAAAATAATATAAAATAAAATAATAAAACAGCTCTTCCAATTTAAGTACTTTTATTTTTTTTCTTGTAGAGTTCATTGTGAAAAATGCTCCTTAATTCATAGAACTATATAAGAATTTTATGAATTAGGAAAATAAATATAAAAACATGTATAAATATTTTTAGTGCCTGTAAGAATGGATAAAATGATTTCTCTTAAAATGGTAATAGAGACAAATTATTGAATTGATATCTTTTTTCAAGAAACTTCTCCATTCAAATCACATCCATCACGTGATACTTCAAAAGACGTCACTTCCACTCAAACACTAATTACAGACTGGATATTCTTCCAAAAAGCTCCGATAACGATTTCGGCATCGGAATATCGACAGGCTCAAAAACTCAGTTAAAGTAAAACCAGTTTTTTCCCTTCAACTTTGTATAATTTTTTTGCGTATCTTTTAAAATATTTTGTTTAGTATAATGATATCGACGATGGAAGCACATTCTGTGAGCCCGTAATTTAAATGTCATGTCTTCGGAAAAGTATTTGAAAAATAATAAACGTTTGGTAATATGGTTGAGTAACAACGAATAGAAAAAATGGGTCATTTTTTGCTTGCAAACAAGCTGTTTGCCAAGGAATTAATAGGTTCGATTTTAGGAACAAATTTTTGACATAAATAAAATCAATGTATAGAAACTTTTTAAACTAAGATGATTAGGTTTTTTCTATTCTTTTTTATGAAAGAAAATTGATACATTTAAATGTGAGCAGAAGCAACTACTATTAAGAAAAGATTGCAAATATTTTTATATTTGTTATTTAACAATATTTTTATATTTATTAAATACACATTTTCTTTTACCATGTTTCAAACTATTCAGCACGTAATTATTTTTTTATATTTTACAGGATTATTTTTTTTACCAAGATTTGAAAATCATATTCGTAATGAAATTTATCATTATTATTTAATGCGCTATTTATTTTTAAGAAGAATAATTATACTAAACTAATTTTAGAGCATAATCTATCTTAATAAGAAAATGTTTAAGTTCGTATAGAAATATTAAGTGGATGATCAAAAACTGTACAAGAATCATTTAATATACATACTGTATACTGATAAATTACCTGATAAGTATGCAACAATTTGTACACATTTTATGGTATTCAGCTTAGTAAGCTTTTCTTAAAATAATAATTTATTTCATAAATCTGATCAATGAAATTGAAAAATTTTCAATCACATAATGGATATCAATTATTTTTTTAATTAAACTTCTTTTCCTTTTTATAGTATCACGTGACTGCATGATGGCTTGTGTGAAATGTATTTCTTGCTGAACTCGTGTATTTACATTTTTATTTAGTGTTTTAGTAAAAATATTTGAACAATTTTAAAATTTTATTTAATATTCTAATTATTGTCTTAAATCATATGAAACAAAATTTCCAACTGGAAAATTTATTAACTTTTTATTTTGGTCTTCACAATGTATGTAGAAAATTAAATCTTTTTATTTGAACTAGGTGTAAAAATTAAGCGTTCTCACTAGTTTTAATGTGATTGTTTCATTATTTTTAATTTGAAAACAAATATTAAAATAACATTTACGAGTATTTCAATTAAATATGAAAAATACTAAATTTCCTTCCGAACAACGACAACGAGTTAAATCTGATCATTTATGATGATTTTGCCCTTGGCAGTGATTAAATCTAAAGAGCTAAAGACACGATCGTTTTTCTTTTGTTTTATTATTCCTTTGTCGGAGAAGATGCAATACAAATCACATTTTTAAATGATTGTTAGCCATGCTAAGTTAATAAGTATACTACTTGTGTAAGATTTCTATTTGTGTACACATTTTGTTTGGACATTATACAAGAAAAAAATAAATTGCGACTCTTAATTTAATTAACAATATGATCTAAAGATAAATTCATTTTTATCATTTAAAAAAAAATTGCAATTTTCCTCAAAGCTAAAGATATATTAAATTTTTTTTATAAAGTTTTGAAGTTAATTTCCAAGCGTTACTAAGAAACAGAATGTGTGTATTCTAATTCCAAAACTTCAATTCTAATATAATGCTAGTAAAAATTTGAATCTACACTACATTTTTATTAAATAATTCACATATTTATGAACTATTTATTCTTTTTTTCTTAGACGGGGAAAAGTGTTTTTATATATTAAGTTTACTTGTATACCTCGATCTAAATAATAGAAAAATTTGCTGAAAATTAAATCACACAACGGGATTCCTATTCAAATATTGAAAATTTTGGAACATTTGAAAACCTTCAGTTTGAAATTTATGTGGGATGTTTTAATCATATTCGAGCTTAATATTATTTGGAACTTAATGAAGGAACTTAACTTATTTGGAACTTAATGAAGGAACTTAACTTATTTGGACCTTAACAATTACTATTGAGATAGGTTACTTTTAAACTGACATATATATTTTCAAACACAGCTTAATATTTGTTTCTAGGAAAGAAAAATATTTCCAGAAAATATGAATGTCAGAAAACTGAATCATTACTTGCAACTAAATAAAGAAAAATTATATATTCGATTATAATCAATAGTTTTTAGATAATTTTATATAAGATGTTCAGTATTTTATGCTGCATGTACATATTTTTATTTTTTATCTAAAGAGTTAAAGGAATTTACCGTCAAATGACTGGCTGGAAAATATCTAAATGAATATAAACATGCATATTGTTTCGCTTGATTCAGTATACAGTTGATTTTTGAAAATTTTTAAAAATGTGTAAATCTTTATTTAGATAAGAACTGAGTTATTTAATGTATAATTATTATGATAGTAAAAAAAAAAAGAATTTCTCACGAAAAATAAATGTCAAATTTCAGTAATAAAGGATTGCAAATATTTAAGAACGATATATCTTAATCATCTTTAAAATATTCTGAAATTTTGATCTCAGACAAAGGACTGAAAATACAGCAATAAATAAGTAAAGCAATAATAAGAAATAATAATTATTTATTATGTCATTAAATTAATTATAAAATAGGTAAATGGGGTTGGTTTTCATTTAAGTTTTATTTCAAAAGTGTCCACATCCTTTAAAATGTTCTATTCAATATAAAAATTAATGCTTGGATGTAATATACATAATTATTATACAACAGACATTATTACTATTATATATATATATATATATATACATAACATTTACGATAAAATCTGGTGTATACGGTGTGTACGATAAAATCCCTTATACTTTCAAGCTGCTGCATTTTTAAATTTTTAAGTATATTCTACGTATAACGCACATCACCTTTCATCGAAACGAATGCAAATCTCTTATATTTCGAAGTCATTTATTCGAGGTGTTAGCCCAGGCTTTATAGTTCTAGAACTACAATTTTATATGTTCAGAATATATGTTATTTCTTTTCAATGAGCAACATTTCGATATATGCAGAAGTCTGATTATATTAAGCACCTCTCTTTTTTTCTTCTTTCTAAATCTGTCATTTTCATACCCGGCGTATAATGCGCACTCATACCTTTCAATCTTGTTTGTTGTGTTTAAAATGCACATTATACGCCTTATTTTACGGTAATGATCAATATTCTGTTCAAACAAGTGCATGTATTCTACTAAATAAGCTATAGCTTATAAAACTATGTTGTGTATAAGTATTTAAAATACATGAAAGTTTTAAATATATTTAGCTAAAACAATGTTTTACATATATGAAAGAATCGTAAGATATAATATCATTTCTTACTGAAGAATTTTATCTTTATATATATATGTTTACTAAAAGAACATGTTAGTGTTAACAAAGCGGAGTAACAATCGGATTTCTTGGATTAAATTAACAGAGTTTATTTTTTACAGGATGTAAAACTCCATAAAGGATAACAAACTTGGTCTCAAGACTGAGTAGTTCAGCGAAACTTACTGAAATCTACGTTTGCAATATTGGGTATATATTATTACGGACTCTCTAGGTCTTCCACTGCTTATTAAGTTTAATAAGATTACAGAACTTCAGAACAACACCGGAATAATCAGCTTATGTTATTCGTCGCCGTAATTTTGAATCACTGATATTTCAGAAGAATATCATCAATATCAAAATTGCACGTGACTTAAAATTTTAGCTGGATGCCTTTTTAAGTGTATCGATACCATGCAAGATTTCCTATATAACCTTGATACGGTAGATTGGTAAACTATCTATTGAACTCAATGTCATTAGTATCTAGCTATGAATTGTACCAAAGATTTTTGCTTAAATGTGATTAATCTTTTTATAAATTTAATGAATTTTAGGCAAAAATAAATTTAAAAATATTGTACAGATATACGTTATTTTTAGAAGGAAAAAAATTACTATTGTGTCAAACTAAATAATACATAAGAACCCCTTTATATTTATATATATATATATACATATATATTACCTTATATTATATATAGTTAAACTGTAAGTTGAATTTTTTATGCATCTAAAAATAAAAAAATAATTAATATAAGACTTATACTATTACATAAATAATAGCATATTATGGTGCACTGTAATACTAAAATTCGTTTAAAACGCAGGTAATTTATTAGGTAGGTTTAGTAGCTTATAGGTATATTTTAAATAAAGAAAGTGAATTCATTTTCAAAAAAAATATGCACCCAGAATGTATATCAAAAATAAATACTACAATCCTTGATATGTTGGTACACAATATTTAAATGTTTTATAAAAACTCATTTTTTTTTAGTAAAACACAAAAAATACAAAATTCTTTAAAAAACTGTATTCGCTTTAATGAATAATATAAATAACTAAAACAGTGTTTTGTTATTTAAAGCGCTTTCACACTTTCTCATTAATTTGTATTTAGATAGCTTATCAAAGTTTAGGAAAATTATTTAGTTTTGCTCTGGTTTTAGTTCATTATTATTTTACATATAGTAAGTTAATTAAAGTACCAGTTCAGATTTATTGGTTTCAATATTCGTATCTCTCTTACCTTATATAGATAAAAATAAATTTGCTCTGGGCTTCTCAAGAACACTGTTAAAATACTTCTTTAAGAGTTCGTATGTATTAAGGACTGACGGACAGAAGAAAAATATGAAATTATATGAGTATTAGTAGTTATTTTGAAAAGAATTTCCTGATGGATCGCATTAATTAAATTTAATTTTAGTTTGGAACATTGCTTCACAGAAAGCATATTATAAAGATTTCATGGTTTCTTTATAATTAACTTACTCTTACAAATATTCAAATATTTGGCTCTAATTTTAATTACTGCAAAACCCTTTAAGTCCACCCATCACAATTGAGCAGGTTAGGCATTCTTACCCCTTTAAAATCCACAATATTTACATCTGTAAATTTAAGTATTTTGTATACGTAAAATATCTGTAAATATAAATATTCTCCTGTTTATTAACACTATATATATAGTAAAACTAATGCCACTGAAAAAAATAATTAAAAAAAACATTTGCTACCTCCCTGGAACATGGAGTGTTCCATCACGAATCACGCGAGCTAAATTTTAAAGGGATAGGTTAGCCTAGATCAGTGGTTTCCATGTCCCGGGCTGCGGACCCTTAATTCCTTCATACATGTTTTCATTTAAATAACACTAAAAAATCATGAATGTTTCTTTGGTATTTTTCATAATTTTTTTAGAAATATATGTAAAGACAAAAAAAATTATTTCCAAAAAAAACCCCAGTTGTTATTGTCATAAGAGTTGTGATAAGAACATTATCAAGAATAATACTGAAAAGAATGATTCATATTATAATGATCATAGATTATATTTTAATATGTCCTAAGTATCTTACAATATATTAGTGTTATAACATGATTAAGTTGGGGACATATTTAATAACGTTCAAAAGTGGATAGAAATATGAATTTTTTAAAGTAAATTAATTATTAACGTTTTTTTTCGTGCAAGGTGGTAAATTCTTTCAAAGGAAACTAAAAATATGTCATGAGTATTCAAACTAACATGTTTTTGTGCCTTGAAAAATTGTTTTTTATGAATAAATATTATTATTATATGAAAAGAATTACTTTAAGAATACTTAAATTTTATAGCTTCTTTTTTTTCTACTTCATTTTTATTGAATATTTATACAATACGAGTACACACACAGTACGAGCGACAGAAATCTGGCCACATCCATTTTTCCCTTATACTGTACGGCATTGATCTTTTCTGCCTTCTACATTTGATCCACACAATTTTTTTTCCTTATAGTTAGATTATTAGTGTCCGTATTTTAAGAGATACAGTTTGTCCATGATACTGAAATACTTCTCATCCGAGATTTCTTTTTTTGTGTGAAGACATTTGGGAATTTTTAAATAAAAGCAGGACTTTAGATTCTTGAAAATGCTCGATAAAGTACGAGGAATGGCAAGGCAATGTGCAAATTGTTGCTTGATAAGAAACGGAAATAAAAAAACAATCTCAAAAAACCAATGCTATCTCCACCATCATGGCAAAGACTTAGCATTAACACTATGTTTCAAATTGTGTGTGCATATAAATGCACACAGCCACAAATTCCTGGCTATTTGAAAAAGAAGTACATACATGATTTTTTTTTAATATATGAAACATTCTTTATATATAGTAAGCAAAGTGTACTTATAAAAAACAAACATTCAGGGTTTTGTGTTCCACAATTATAAAATAAAATATAGTGTAAAACTTTAAAATTGAAAGTTAAAATAATCTTCCATTTTCCCATTCTGTTTAGTATTATGCTTAGTTACATGCAATAAGAAATTTGCTTCATTTTTGGAACATTTCGAACGAAAAAACAGACCGCTTAAGATGGAATAGTGTTTGAAAACTGATTGCTAAATACTTATCTTAGACATAAATATTTTGAAAAGTAGTAGCTTTCAAAGTGTTTCATTCATCATTCAGAAAGCTTCAATGTGTAGCTTACCTGAAGAAACGGAAACATTTTACTCTGAAGATGATTCCATCTGTACAGAATAAATAAAACAATGGGCACTTAAAAGGCTTTATAAATCAACGAAACAACATAAAAATATATTTGTAACTGTATATAATAAAAGGATTTCGTTTTCTAGCAAATCAAAACGCCATGAAGAAAGGTATTTTTTTTTAAAATTAAACATGTGTAAAGCTAAAAAAAAAAACATTAAAAAAACCAAAGTAGTACGACCTATCAATAATTAAACCCTTTCATAATGAGCAATAAAAGCAGTAATTTGTAAAATGTTCTCTGAGACAACCCATGTTTCTATCTTAAGAAAAAGCTCTTTGAGAATAATTATAAACGGCCCTTTGCACATGGATCCGTTGGTCATCTGCTCAAAACTAAAGCATATTTCATAGAAGAACATTTTTGATGCCATTATGACAGCTAGGATTATCAGCTACAATGCTATTTTCACGGCTTTGCAATGGTGTGGTGATAAAGAGCGTCTTAAAGGCCACCATGAGTGTAATCTCACAACAAGAAGGTAGAAGATACCAAGTATGGAAGAAGCTGTAGTATGTGGTTGCAAAAGTTTCCAAATTTAACAGCTGTAACATTGAAGACTCACTATATTATGAGAATGTTTAATATTATGCAAGTCCATATTTATCCCTCAAACCACCAACTCTTAGCACTCGGATAAAATTAAACATTTTAGCACTTTTTATTGCAAACCCATTGATGTGTTCTATAAGCTACTGTACATTATAAAAGTTAAATTTGGATAAATTAACATGAAGATAGAAAAAATATTCCAAAAAGAAGTGATGAATGATAATAGCCGAACATGAAATGAAAATTATGTATATAGAAAAAATTATAATTCTGAGAGAAAATGAAAAATAAAGCGATTCTTTATTATTTTAATTGCACTCTTCTTTTCTTTTTATAATTACCTGTATCATCTAAGAACTGTTTTAATAAAATCAAAGTTTTGATTCAGTTTCAGTTATTTATAGCAGATAGTTAAATGAACAATTCGTATTAAAGAATATATATATTTATACGAAGCATTTTATATAAGAAATATATTTAATTTTTATTTTCGTTAAATAGCTGAGACTTTTCTATTCCAACTAAAGATTCTGAACCAAAAGCAATTATTCAATTATGGATTTATTTTTCCTCTAGGGAGATTTCTAAAATATTTTTTCTTCTTCAAAA